>CM029023.1:7199009-7359361 GCA_016801055.1 Panax notoginseng | reverse complement strand
ACTATTCATGAGTACTATTCACAACAAGAATTTAATTCACAACAGAATTTTACTCCACAATTAGTTATCATGTTGACAATTTTGACATTTTTAAATTCTGGATAAATTGAATTATAAGTCTCTAATATTTATCATTGATCTCACTTGATTGAGTCTTTATAATCATTGTCATCATCATCAAGCTTATATGTACTGAAAGTCATCTTTGGCCCGTAGTGCAAAGATGGACTGTTGATTGGTATGATTATGTCCAGGAATTATGTATTGGTATAGTCATGACATTTAATGTTACAGATAAGGTTTGTGGTGAAAGTCATCTTTGGCTCGTAGTGCATAGATGAACAGGTGTTTGACATGATCATGACTACTGGCGATGCTAACGAATATCTTTGGCCGTAGTCATAGATAATGCGTTGATTGAAAATATTTATTGATTGGTGTTACAAGGATAAATATTGATGATGGACTTTAAATTATAGAAGATAGTAGACATCATGCTCTACTTGACTCTTCTAATGCATTATATTTTCGCTGCAGTTGTTATTCTAAAACTGTTGTCTATTATATTCTATCAGATTTTTTTCTGTTGAGACTAAGGATAATTGTTCTACATTATCTTAGTCATAATATTTTTTACTGGGCTAGTTAGCTCACCCTTTTCCTTTTTGGTTCCATTTTCTTCTCAGGAGGCGCGAAATGTAGCTGGGACTAGTCGGAGAGTGGAGTGATGGTTCAAGATGGTTATTATAGCAGTCCTCAATATTTTGTAAATATTGTGACAATAATTGTAATGAAGACTTTATTTGAGTTTGGATATTGTCTACGAACGATATTTATTGAAACTCACAGCTCATGTTTTGTCGTATTTTACACGACAATTAATAGTTTTATAATTGACATCTGTATTGAATTATGTACCATATTTTTGGCAACTCATAATGGGTTGTGTTGACCTATTTTGGGGCGTCACAGTTCCTCTTATGTTTATTATGCCTATTTTACCTTGTTTGCTCATGCTTAGGATTATGCCCATGTGATACTTTTCAATAAAATGGTGGCAAGCAACAATACATGATGTTAGGTCTCAAGGTTTGACTTAGCCAGAATTAAAAGGAACAACAGACAAAGTTGTTCTTCTTCCAAAGGACGTAAATGAAAACTTTGCAGAAAGAGCACAGAGCGGACATTGTGAAAGCACGTGGGCTTATTCGAACAAAAAGTCCCCCATATTTCTCTCTGATCTCCTCAATTTGTCTTTGGCTTCTCCGTGTGACCATCATCAATATCGCCACAGTTCTACCCAAAAATGCGTCTGAGGTCGAGGTCTCTGTCAACGTTCGATTCCTAATACGCTTGGACCAGCCTTCCTAGGTATAATATAGGTGAGAACACAACACTAAGGAACATAAATGTATTGATGGCATTCAACAATAAGAAAGCAAGCACGTTCATCCCATTATTATCACCTATTCTTGTCCTTGTGGCCCAAAATAGTGGACCTTTTCTGTCTGAGATTTTACTTCGTCACCAATAATCCGTCTTGGGGAAGAGATGACTCTGAAGCATTTCCCTCCTCTACTTGCGTAACTTCCTCCGTTGTACATGGAATTGGTTAATGGAAGGGGAAATACAATAAAGCCTTTGAAGGGATCAACGTCAACAACACTCAGATGCCTCGCTGTCTCGACTTCCCCACTTACAAACATGGATTCTTTGTTACCAGACCTGGAAAAATTGTTATTTTTGGAAGATTTTGATAGAAAGTTGATCTGTCATGGAGAATCTGAGGAGTATTGTTGAATTATCCAGATAATACTACTGTGTTGAAGGAGCTTGCACAAAACGCCTATGTGATGCCCCCAAAATAGGTTCATACAACCCATTTTTAGTCGCCAAATACATGGTACAGAATTTAAATAAACTTCATTATATAATTATTAACTGTCGTGTAAAACACGACAAAACACAAGCTGTGAGTTTTTAATACAAATATTATCTTGTAGACAATATTCAAACTCAAATAAAATCCCTATTACAATTATTATCACACTATTTTATAGAATAGTGAGAACTACTATAGCAACCATCTTGGACCATCACTCCATTCCCCGACTAGTCCCGGCTATATTCTCATTTTCTGAAGATAACAATAAAAGAAAAGGGTGAGCTCAACTAGCCAAGTAAAGAATATTGTGACTAATATAATGTAAAACAAATTATCCTTAATCCTCAACAGGAAAAAATATGATAGAATACAGTAGACAATAAGTTTTAAATCAATAACTGCAACGGAATAAGCAATCTATTAGAAGAGTCAAGTAGCATGATGTCTACTATCTTCTATGATTTAAAAATCTATCATCAATATTTATCCATGTAACACCAATCAATAAATATTTCACATCAACGAATTATCCATGTACTACGGGCCAAAGATATTCGTTAGTATCACCAGTGGTCATGATCATGACAAATAACTGTCCATCTATGCACTACGGGCCAAAGAGGACTTTCACCACTGTAAGATTTTGTGAAGATCAAAGTAGCAATTAAATTGCAAAATAAAAGGTAGCAAAGTAAAATCAGATTTTAAAATTTTCACAAATTAATTACTCGGATCATCATTTGCATATTATTAATTAAAGCGAAGAACAAGAAGTTATGGAATCATACCCTGTAGATATGAGCTTCTATAGGTACAAGTTCAACTCCTATTCCTCCATGATCTCCTTGAATCTTGGTTAGATTCCTTTCTTTGATCAATGTTAGCCACCCAAGTGTATGGCCTCTAGAGGTGATCCACTAAAAAAGAAGAATATTCAAGAAGAAGGGTGTATTGGCTCAAACCCTAGTTTTCTATCTCTGTAAAAAAAAGGGGGCATTACTCTCCAACAATTGAAATTACGTATTTATGATATCTGATGTAAGACTCCTCTTATAAAGATATCAGTAACCTATTTAATTAAAATAAGGTATTATTTATTTAATTAAACTACTTTAATTAATAAGGCTCCCTAATCTTATTAGGAATAATTAATTAAACTTCTTTAACTAATTTTGCCTCCTAATCCTATTAGGAATAAATGAGAGTACTTATATTAAATTAATTCCTAAACTCTTTTAGAAATTAAAAAATAATAATAATTGTAATAATATTAATAAGACTCCTCTTGTTAATTTATACCATTAACTTCTTAAATAATTATTCTTCTTTTATGGTGTGATCCTTTAGGTTCTCCATATTAAACCGGTTATGAATAAATCAATTAGAACAATTCTAATCTTATTTAAATAAATAAATTAACTATTAATTTATTTAAGGCTTAAATATGATTTACTACCTTAAACTATATGTCATATTCCACTTCGGTGATCCACCTTTCAATTTTGTCAATTAGATGATTGAACTATTAATTTTTTTTGATTTCATTCAATTGGGCCTGCCACGTCAGAAATTGCTGACGTGACATCCTAATAAGCTAAATGAGTGCTTATGTGTAAAAAGAATATATATTTTTAATGAGATCAAATGACAGAAAGGTAAAATTAACAAATAAAATAACTAAAAATTACACAAATAGTATAAATTAGAAAATATATAAAATTAACATTAATAATTAAGCAAATTACAGAAAAAAAAATAATTATGAATAATTACACAAGTAAATTAACTAAAAAATCTTCATTCCCCAAATTCAGTCCTGAGATGGGTTTGCCATGATCTCTCTCTCTTCAAATCTTCATTCGTATTTTTTTTTATCATTAAACTCATCCATATTCTTTTCTCTTCCACCACCAAAATTCCTTTTTCTCTCTCTTCCTCCTCCGAAAATCCAACCTACCTGACCCCCCTCCTGCAAAAAACCTAACATCGTCCTTCTCCTCTTCTTCAATTCCCCTAGAATCCTCTCCCTCCTCCAACAAACCCAAACCCTCTCTTTATTCTCTGTCCTCCCGCAGCCAAAGACCCAAAAACCCATACCCAAATATGCCCTCAAATACCAAAAGGGTTGTTCAATTCACCCGCCCATTAACCCTTCCATGATTAAATCCAAAAATATTTGATAATGATGGCGATTGTAAGACCCCAGCTTATTAATGAATAAAATCAAATTTTCTCTAAATATTATTGTGAATAATAAGGGTTAATTTGATATAATACTTTGGTTATGGGTGAAATGTGCAAATTTTACAAAATAAGCAAGTGATTATAAAATATTCATTTTGTCGGGAATATTCGTTTGGTCGTGGAAATATTCTTGCTGTCGGGAATATTCGTACGACGGCGCAGCCTTGTGTGGGTCACATAACGAAAGCGATTGGATGAAGAAAACGACAATATAAGTTATTTATAAATAACGGCGTAGTTGTTACCGTTAATACTGTTGGAATACCCGTGGTTAAAATACAGTAGCACGCGGTATTGCACCAATTATTGATTCTTACGTAAGAAGGCACTACTCAATAATTGTTATAGTAGTTATTGTTCAATATTTTATTTATTGATTCAATAATTGCTGCGTTGATATTTTATATTATTGTTGTTTCAATAATTGTTGCTGCACAGTATTTTCTATTATCAGATCAATAATTCATATTATTAGATAACATTATTGGCAATGTCAAGAAAGTTCTGTCTAAGGAGAGGTTGGACATCTAATTGCGCGCCAGTAAGGAGAAATCCTTATTGGAAAGCCCCCTCTTTCCTGGGAACGGCCTGGTTGTCATAAATGTGATTCTGTAATATTATTTGTGAATAATTAATTATTATTTATATGATAAGGAATATTTATATTATGTGGATATAAATGAGGGATATATTTTTGTGGTTAAAAATGAAGGAGTTAATGTTGAGGTTTTTATCAGTATTTTGTCGGAATGGAGGTATTAAAAATCAGGATTTTTGAGATATTTACGGGGGTTTATAATTTTTAATCCGAACCGTTGGATCATGGTAATTTTGGATATGTTATACATATATAAGTTGAGTAAAATGTCCACAAATTTTGAACCGTTAAAAATGAACGTATGATTTATTATGAATTTTACAAGATGACTGGTTCAGAAATTGTTGAATTTTCGGAGTTTATCATTTTGATGAAAATTCTAGAATTGGTGGGCCCCACTCTGGGTTGGTGAAGAAATGTGCTGAGATTTTTATTCAAATGTGGTGGGTGGGAATAGTAGCAGGTAAAGCCATCAGGTTGCAGGTTAAGTCTGCTTCGGCGTGCTAACATTTTCCTATAAATAGAGGCTAAGTTAGAATTGAAAATCACACCAGAAACAAGTTTTCTCTCTTTCTCTCTCTAGATTATCGAGTGTATTTTGTGAGTATTTAGATACTTTGACATTTTCTATTCATCAGAGCAAGTTTCTTTCAGCCTTATACCGGTATTCTGACCAGAAGTACTGATATTTTGAGGTAAGGGATATTATTTTCTTCTTAAATGATATTATTTTCTTCAATATCATTATGCTGAAATATTAGCATGAGTTTTTATCAAATTTGGAACTTTCTGTGTCGGGTTACTATTCACGTATACGTTACTATTCACGAATACGGCACTATTCACCGAAAAATAAAATTTTCCCTTTTTGTCCTAGATGTCTATTATGGTTACTATCTTTGATTGTATCCATGTTTTGATCTTTATTTTTGAATTTTGCTTCACAATTGATTATTATGAAGTATTATTGATCTTGGATAAACTGTTATACGAATCCCTACTATTTGTCCTTCTGTCTCACTGAATTCGTTCTCTTTAAGATATTTTTCATCATCCTCAGTCTTAAATGATGATATTACTGAATATATTTGGCCTGTAGTGCAAAGATGTATGATTACTTGATGAATATCTTTGGCCTGCAGTGCAAAGATGAACATGTGTTGAGATGAACATGACTGGCAGGTGATACAAATGAATATCTTTGGCCTGTAGTGCAAAGATGAATATTTGGATAAAGATGATTATTAATTGATGTTACAGGGATAAAATATTGATGATGGACTTTTAAATCTTAGAAGATAGTAGAATTCATTCTCTACTTGACTCTTCTAATGGTTTGCTGTTTCCGCTGCAGTTGTTGATCTAAAACTTGTTGTCGATTATATTCTATCAGATTTTTCCCTGTTGAATACTAATGATAATTTGTTGTATATTATCTTAGTCATAATATTCTTTATTATTGGGCTAGTTGAGCTCACCATTTTCCTTTTTGTTCCATTTTTTTTCTCAGGAGGTGAGAACATAGCAGGATCTAGTCGGGGTATGGAGTGATGGTTCTAGAAAGATGTTTTAGCAGTCCTCACTATTTCTGTAAAATAATGTTTGAATAATTGTAATGAGAATTTATTTGAGTATGGATATTGTCCAGAAGATAATATTTGTATTTAAACTCACAGTATGTGTTGTCGTATTTTACATGACAATTGTATTATTGAAGTTGTAGTTTGCTTTCTGTACTATGTATTTGGTGACTCAGAATGAGTGTTGTATACCTATTTTGGGGGCGTCACAGCGATGATGAGGATGAGAAGGAAAAGCAAAGAAAAAAGTCAAAAGCTTTTAAATCTATGAATCAGACCCCATCTGTTAAATCGTTCTTATCAAATATCCCTGCCCCAAAGAACTCAATGGCGTTGGGTGCTTTGCCCTCGTCATCCGCTTATAACATTTTTTATTATGTATGTTTTGTTTAATTATATTTTGTTGTTGTTTAGTTTAGTTTAATTGTTAATTAATTTATAACGTTTAATTTATTTTAGTTGTGTAATTTTTTAAGTTAATTTACTTGTGTAATTATTCATAATTATGTTTTTTTTTTTAATTTTCTTAATTATTAATGTTAATTTTATATATTTTCTAATTTATATTATTTGTGTAATTTTTAGTTGTTTTATTTTTTGTTATTTTACCTTTTTGTCTTTTGATCTCATTAAAAAATATATATTCTTTTTACACATAAGCACTCATTTAGCCAATTAGGATGCCACGTCAGCAATTTCTGAAGTGGCATGCCCAATTGAATGAAATCGAAAAAAATTAATAATTCAATCATTTACTTGACAAAATTAAAAGGTGGATCACCGAAGTGAAATATGGCCTATAGTTTAGGGTAGTAAATGATATTTAAGCCTTTATTTAAATACATAATATTTATTCTACAATAGGGATAAGCCTCCCTAGCGATCAACGACTTTCCAGATAATATAGATTTCAACATTAATTATAAAAGAACTTTTGAGTAAATAGTTACCGTACAATTCAAACATTCCACGATACAAATGTTCCAATTAAATATAAGACATAGAATTACTGTCAAGTCTTATTTTATTTAATTATATATATTTCGATTCCTAAATGCACAACTCCTAATGAATGCAAATTAGAAACTACTTTATAATTTCATTCCACCTTGGCCAAGGATTCCTGGGTTGTCATTTATCGAATCACATAGGACATTTCTCTTCTTTTACTAGAAGTGGTAGATTCTTTATTGATCATTCATTATTTCCATATATAACTTATTACACCCAAGCATACCATGTGATATGCCCTAAGGGTCTTAAGGAATAAGTCAAAGTGTAATTCATTATATATAAGATACTATGATGATCTCAAGTCTAAGGATCATTTGTACTACTATCAATACAGGAATTCTATGGCAGACAAGTAAAACTCTATTAGTTATTCTTTAGCGAGTCACGTTCAGTGAACTTATTCTCCAATAAGCACTAAATACTTGCTTTAGTGTCTCCACACAAATGATCATGAGATTAATCATTCTCATCCAATGAGCAAGCAACATATGTACCAATCTATCCGGATTCACTAATCCTCTTTTTAGTAATTCATCGATTGAGAATATTTTAGTTTTAAGCTATTTAAGAATTTAGATCTCATTAGCATGATCTCATCATGATTCTAAAAGCATTTCTTAAAACTATGAGTTTATCACATATTATTAAAACATCACGATGTAGATAATTAAATGCCTTTAATAAATAATTTCTTTATTAATAAATAAATAAGATTGATTACAAAGTATATGCTTTATCATCATACATGATTGACTTGTATGCATACTACTTTCAATCACATCATTTGTCTGTAACATTACAGGTCATGATTATACCAATACACAATTCCTTGTCATAATCATACCAATCAATAGTCCATCTATGCATTACGGCCAAAGATGACTTTTGTGACGCCCCCAAAATAGGTATACAACACCCATTCTGAGTCGCCAAAATACATGGTACAGAAACAAACTACATCTTTATTATTACAACACAAGAACTGTGAGTTTAAATACAAATATTGTCATTTAGACAATATCTACACTCAAATAAGTCCTCATTACAATTATTGATACATTATTTCACAAAAATAGTGAGGACTACTAAAGTAACTTCTAGAACCATCATTCCATACCCCGACTAGTACTCGCTACATTCTCGCCTCCTGAGAAAAATGGAACAAAAAGGAAAAGGGTGAGCTCAACTAGCCCAGTAAAGAACATTATGACTAAGATAATACAGAACAAATTATCGTTAGTCTTCAACAGGGAAAAATCTAATAGAATACAATAGACAACAAGTTTTAAATCAATAACTGCAGCGGAAACAGCAAACCATTAGAAGAGTCAAGTAGAGAATGAGTTCTACTATCTTCTAAGATTTAAAAGTCCATCATCAATATTTTATCCCTGTAACAACAATCAATAACCATCTTTAATCAAATATTCATCTTTGCACTACAGGCCAAAGATATTCATTTGTATCACCAGTCGGTCATGTTCATCTCAACACCTGTTCATCTTTGCACTACGGGCCAAAGATATTAATCAGTTAATCATTCATCTTTGCACTACGGGCCAAAGATATTCAGTAATATCATCATTTAGGACTGAGGATGATGAAAAATATCTTAAAGAAAACGAATCCAGTGAAACAAAATAACAAATATTAAGGATTCGTATTTCGATTTATCCATGTCCAAAAATACCTTATAATTATTCATAGTGAAGTAGAATTCAAGAATGATCAAAACATGGATACAATCAAAGCTAGTACCCAGAATAGATATTTTGGACGAAAAGAAGAAAATTTTATTTTTCGGTGAATAGTAACTCGTGAATAGTAACTCATGAATAGTAACCCCCGCGCGTGAAAAGTTCCAAATTTGATAAAAATTTCCAACCAATAATTCGGCATAATGATATTGAAGAAATAATATCATTTTTGAATAAAATAACATCCTTACCTCGTAAAGACAGTACTTCTGGTCGGAATACCGGTATAAGGCTGAAAGACACTTGCTCTGATGAATAGAAACTCTCAAAGTATCTAAATACTCACAAAATACACTCAATAATCTAGAGAGAGAAAGAGAGAAAACTTGTTTCTGGTGTGATTTTTAATTCTAACTTAGCCCTCTATTTATAGGAAAATGTTAGCACGCCGAAGCAGACTTAACCTGCAACCTGATGGCTTTACCTGCTACTATTCCCACCCACCATATTTGAATAAAAATCTCAGCACATTTCTTCACCAACCAAGAGTGGGGCCCACCAATTCTAGAATTTTCTACCAAATGATTAACTCCCAAAATTCAACAATTTTTGAACCAGTCATCTCGTAAAATTCATAATAAATCATACGTTCATTTTTAACGGTTCAAAATTTGTGGACATATACTCAACTTATATATGTATAACATATCCAAAAATTACCACGATCCAACTGTCGGATTAAAAATTATAACCCCCGCAAAATATCTCAAAAACCCTGATTTTTAATACCTCCATTCCGACAAAAATACTGATAAAAACCTCAACATTAACTCCTTCATTTTTAACCACAAAAATATATCCCTCATTTATATCCACAAAAATAAATATTTCCTTATCATATGAATCAATAATTAATTATTCACAAATAATATTACAGAATCACATTTATGACAACCAGGCCGTTCTCAGGAAAGAGGGGGCTTTCCAATAAGGATTTCTCCTTACTGGCGCGCAATTAGATGACCAAACCTCTCCTTAGACAAAACTTTCTAGACATTGCCAATAATGTTATCTAATAATATTATTCAAATAATATGAATTATTGATCTGATAATGGGAAATACTGTGTAGTGACAATTATTGAAACAACAGTAATATAAAATATCAACGCAGCAATTATTGAATCAATAAAAAAAATACTGAACATAATTACTGTAACCATTATTGAGTAGTGCCTTCTTACGTAAGAATCAATAATTGGTGCAATACAGTGTGCTACTGTGTAACAACGCGTATTACTGTGTTTTAACCACCGGGTATTTCAACAGTATTAACGGTAACAACTACGCCGTTATTAATAAACAACATATACTTGTCGTTTTTTTTCATCCAATCGCTTTCCGTTATGGGGCCCACAAAAGACTGCGCCGTCGTACGAGTATTCCCCGACAGGAAGAATATTCCACGACCAAACGAATATTCCCCGACAACAATGAATATTTTTATAACCACCTGCTTATTTAAAATATTTGCGCATTTTACCCATAACTAACCTCATTAATCAATTTAACACTTACTATTTCAAAATAATAAATAGAGGAAATTTAAATTTCATTTAATAATAATTTGGGGTCTTACAACCTCCCCTCCTTATGAAATTTCGTCCTCGAAATTGACGTACGTACCTGGTGTTTCGAAAAGATGAGGATACCTCGCTTTCATTTCCGTTTCAACTCCCAGGTCATTTCCTCAATAGCATGGTTTTCTCCACAAAACTTTAACTTGTGGTATGACCTTCGTGCGTAGGACATGCTCCTTTCTATCCAAGATCTTGACAGGTACCTCTTCGTACGTTAAGTCTTCAGCTATCTCGTCCGGTTCTAACTCAATAACGTGGTCTGGGTCTTTCACATATTTACGTAACACAGATATATGAAAAACATTATGAACACGAGACATACTTGGAGGTAACGCGAGTCTATAGGCCACATTTCCTACTCGGTCAAGAATCTGAAATGGACCAATAAATCGTGGATTGAGCTTTCCTCTCTTCCCAAATCTTGTAACTCCTTTCCATGGAGCCACACGCAACAATACATGATCCCCAATGTCAAATTCCACGTCCTTTCGATGAAGATCCGCATAACTCTTTTGTCGATCCTGTGCCGTTTGTATACGTTGTCGAATCGTTTGGATCTTCTCTGTAGTCATGCGTACCAACTCTGGTCCCAACAATGTTGCTTCACCCACCTCGTCCCAGCATACTGGAGAGCGACACTTTCGTCCATATAATGCTTCAAATGGGGCCACACCTATACTTGCCTGATAACTGTTATTGTAGGAGAATTCCACCAATGGTAGGTACTTATCCCAACTCCCTTTGAAATCTAGGACACAAAGTCTTAATAGATCTTCAAGAGTTTGAATAGTCCTCTCTGATTGTCCGTCCGTTTGAGGATGGTATGCCGAACTAAATCGTAAATCTGTGCCCATAGCTTTTTGCAAGCTAACCCAAAATCTTGAAGTGAATCTTGGGTCACGATCCGAAACTATGGATACTGGCATGCCATGCAGTCTCACAATCTCATCTACGTATATACGAGCAAGACGTTCAAGGGAATAAGTCTCCCGTATCGGCAAGAAATGAGCAGACTTGGTTAATCTATCAACAATAACCCAAATAGCATTTATGCCTTGAGAAACGTGGGAAGACCCGTAACGAAATCCATGGTAATGTGTTCCCACTTCCATTTCGGAATCTCAAGTGGTTGCAATGGACCCTTTGGCACTTGATGTTCCGCCTTTACACGTTGACAAGTTAAACACCTCGAGATAAACTTTGCAATCTCTCTCTTCATATTATTCCACCAAAATGTATGTCGAAGATCACGATACATTTTGGTACTTCCAGGATGGATTGCAAATGGTGTATTGTGTGCTTCCATCATGATCTTGTACTTCAAATCAGAATCGTTAGGAACACAAAGTCTGGAGTGGACTCGAAGTATTCCTTCTTCATCGATTCTTGCTTCTGGAATAGAACCTTCTTGCACTTTCTTCTTCATACGCATCAGCTCCGGGTCTGTAGCTTGAGCAACTTTAACTTTATCGATTAAAGTTGGTTCTATGCGTATACTTGACATCATCGCACTCGTTCCTGCATAAGATCTTCTGCTCAACGCGTCAGCTACCACGTTTGCTTTTCCAGGATGATATTGAATAGTGTGGTCGTAATCTTTCAACAGCTCGAGCCAACGTCGCTGCCGCATGTTGAGTTCCTTTTGGGTGAAGAAATATTTGAGGCTTTTATGATCTGTATAGATCTCCACTTTCTCCTCATACAGGTAGTGTCTCCAGATCTTCAACGCGAAAACTACTGCTGCCAACTCCAAATCATGAGTAGGATAATTCCTCTCATATTCTTTGAGTTGTCGTGAGGCATAGGCTATGACTTTCCCATGTTGCATGAGAACACATCCTAACCCTTTGCCTGAAGCATCACTGTAGATAACAAATCCATCCGAACCAGATGGTATTGTCAGAACAGGTGCCGAAATGAGTCTCCTCTTAAGCTCTTGAAAACTCTTCTCGCATTCCTCGCTCCATACGAATTTGATATCTTTCCGAGTTAGCTGAGTTAACGGGTAGCGATTTGAGAAAACCCTTCCACGAATCTTCGATAATAACCAGCTAAGCCTAGAAAGCTACGTACTTCGGTCACCGTCTTTGGTTGCTCCCAACTTTGTATTGCTTCAATCTTCGCCGGGTCAACAGATACTCCATGTTTTGACACCACGTGCCCTAGGAAAGCTACTTCCTCAAGCCAGAACTCGCATTTCTTCAACTTAGCATATAACTTGTTTTCACGCAGCCTTTGGAGTACCAGCTTTAAATGATGCTCATGATCTTCACGGCTTTTGGAATATATGAGGATGTCATCAATAAAGACAACAACGAACTGATCCAAATAATCCTTGAATACTCGGTTCATCATATCCATGAAAGCCGCAGGAGCATTAGTCAATCCAAAAGACATGACTAGGAACTCATAATGCCCGTACCGAGTTCTGAAGGTAGTCTTTGGAATATCCTCAGTTTTAACCTTCAGCTGATGATATCCAGAACGAAGATCGATCTTTGAAAAGAATTGTGCTCCTTGTAACTGGTCAAACAGGTCATCAATACGAGGTAGCGGATACCTATTCTTAATAGTGACATGGTTTAATTCCCGGTAATCAATACAAAGTCGCATACTCCCATCTTTCTTCTTTACAAATAAAACAGGAGCACCCCAAGGAGATGTACTAGGACGAATGAAACCGATGTCCAACAACTCTTGTAGTTGGACCTTTAACTCCTGAAGTTCAATAGGAGCCATTCGATATGGGGTTTTAGAAATGGGCTTTGTACCAGGTTCAAGATCAATAAAGAATTCAATTTCACGTTCCGGGGGTAGACCGGGAAGTTCTTCAGGAAATACGTCAGGAAAGTCAATAACAACAGGAATATTATTCAAATTTGACGTGTCTTTATTCAAATCCATAACATGGGCTAAGAAAGCTTGACATCCGTTTTTTAATAAACGAATGGCTTTATGGCTTGATATAACAGTGATTGATTTTAATGGCTTAGTTGTTTGAATTCGTACAACAGGTTGGTTAGGAATATGAAAACTAACAACCTTACGAAAATAATCAATTTTGGCATGATAAGTAGTTAGCCAATCAATCCCTAAAATCACATCAAAAGTAAGTATCTTTAAAGAGATAAGGTCAACAGGTAAGGTGATGGTGCAAACTTGGATCACACAAGATTTATAAACAGTGGATGTGATGAAAGTTTCTCCTAACGGAGTTTTCACGGATAAATCAAAGTCTAACTTCTCCGGAGTCAAGTTTAAACGTTGAGCACAAGCAGGAGAGATAAAAGAATGGGTAGAACCGGTATCTAATAAGGTATAAACTTCACATGAATTTATGATTAGCTTACCCGTGATCACCTCGTTTGTGTTCCTCGCATGTTGACCAATCACGACAAACGCTCTTCCAGGAACCGTTGACTTTATCTTTTCTGGGGCAGCTTTTTGAGTCACCATCCCCGCTGGACTTGGTTTTTCTACAGTGCAATCTCGAGCGATATGTCCTTCCTTTCCACAATTATAACATACCTTAAACTGTTGTGGGCAGTTTGGGCTGATATGTCCTTCTTTTCCGCACTTATAGCATATAACCGGTGGTCGTTCTCCTCCCTTGGAACCAGTTGTTGCTGGTACTGACGTCTTCGTATTGTCATTGTTGAATCTCCTCTTTTTAAAATCTCCTCCCGACTCACTTCTTCTATTTTCATAGCCACGATTACCACCAGAGTGGTTGCCGTTCTTGTCTGTATTTTTCTTTCTCCGCTGGTTATCATTGTTCTGATGACTGTTGTCACCGATATGATCCTGGTTGTGGTCCCTCAGTTGACCGTACTCGTTATCTCGCTCTAATAATTGAGCCCTGTTGACAACATCTGAATAGATAGAAAATTTATGAGAAATGAGATATTGACGTATACCGGGTTTCAAACCTCTCAGAAACATCCTCGTCATACGTTCCTCATTCTCCACCAAATGAGGTGCAAACCTGGACAACTCTGCAAACTTTGCCTCGTACTGAGATACCGTCATATTATCCTGCTCTAATCTAATAAACTCTACCTCCTTCATATGACGAATACTTTCAGGAAAGTACTTATCATTGAACAGTTTCTGAAATGTCTCCCAAGACATGCTGAGTGCGGCTGGATGGGTACGCTTCATAGACTCCCACCAGTAGTCTGCCTCGCCACAAAACATAAAGGTGGCGAATGGAACCTTCTGTTCTTCCGTGCATCCCAAGACATCGAATATCTTGGTAATTTGCTTGACCCACGTTTCTGCCATGATCGGATCTGGCTTTCCCTTAAATTCTGGTGGTCCCAATTCTTTGAACTGTTTGGCTGTGACAAACCGTGAATTGCTATCATTTCTTCCTGTATTTTGAACACGAGTCTCCCTTGTCTGGTTTTGCATGAATTGCAAAAAAACTTCTAAACATTCTATCATTCATCATCTGCTCATTGGTGTTGTTCACAGGAGGAACATTGCCAGCCTGTTGAACGTTCTCCTCGTTGGTAAGCACCGGTGTCTCCACGGTCTCATTTACTCCACTGTTAACATTCTCAGTCGACATTCTCAAATACTGCCATAAAACAAGGGTTAATTAAATAAATTAACAAATCACATAATACCCCTATATTATGACTGACCAATAAATAAGCTTAGGTAGGACACACTAGCGAAGGATTTATTCGTCTCTCCCCTCCTAGTTCTATTCCCCGATCTCCGCCAGAGATCATATCCCTAAGCTCTGATACCAACTGTGACGCCCCCAAAATAGGTATACAACACCCATTCTGAGTCGCCAAAATACATGGTACAGAAACAACTACATCTTTATTATTACAACACAAGAACTGTGAGTTTAAATACAAATATTGTCATTTAGACAATATCCACACTCAAATAAGTCCTCATTACAATTATTGATACATTATTTCACAAAAATGGTGAGGACTACTAAAGTAACTTCTAGAACCATCATTCCATACCCCGACTAGTACTCGCTACATTCTCGCCTCCTGAGAAAAATGGAACAAAAAGGAAAAGGGTGAGCTCAACTAGCCCAGTAAAGAACATTATGACTAAGATAATACAGAACAAATTATCGTTAGTCTTCAACAGGGAAAAATCTAATAGAATACAATAGACAACAAGTTTTAAATCAATAACTGCAGCGGAAACAGCAAACCATTAGAAGAGTCAAGTAGAGAATGAGTTCTACTATCTTCTAAGATTTAAAAGTCCATCATCAATATTTTATCCCTGTAACAACAATCAATAACCATCTTTAATCAAATATTCATCTTTGCACTACAGGCCAAAGATATTCATTTGTATCACCAGTCGGTCATGTTCATCTCAACACCTGTTCATCTTTGCACTACGGGCCAAAGATATTCATCAGTTAATCATTCATCTTTGCACTACGGGCCAAAGATATTCAGTAATATCATCATTTAGGACTGAGGATGATGAAAAATATCTTAAAGAAAACGAATCCAGTGAAACAAAATAACAAATATTAAGGATTCGTATTTCGATTTATCCATGTCCAAAAATACCTTATAATTATTCATAGTGAAGTAGAATTCAAGAATGATCAAAACATGGATACAATCAAAGCTAGTACCCAGAATAGATATTTTGGACGAAAAGAAAAAAATTTTATTTTTCGGTGAATAGTAACTCGTGAATAGTAACCCCGACGTGAAAAGTTCCAAATTTGATAAAAATTTTCAACCAATATTTCGGCATAATGATATTGAAGAAATAATATCATTTTTGAATAAAATAACATCCCTTACCTCGTAAAGACAGTACTTCTGGTCGAAATACCGGTATAAGGCTGAAAGACACTTGCTCTGATGAATAGAAACTCTCAAAGTATCTAAATACTCACAAAATACACTCAATAATCTAGAGAGAGAAAGAGAGAAAACTTGTTTCTGGTGTGATTTTTAATTCTAACTTAGCCCTCTATTTATAGGAAAATGTTAGCACGCCGAAGCAGACTTAACCTGCAACCTGATGGCTTTACCTGCTACTATTCCCACCCACCACATTTGAATAAAAATCTCAGCACATTTCTTCACCAACCAAGAGTGGGGCCCACCAATTCTAGAATTTTCTACCAAAATGATTAACTCCGAAAATTCAATAATTTTTGAACCAGTCATCTCGTAAAATTCATAATAAATCATACGTTCATTTTTAACGGTTCAAAATTTGTGGACATATACTCAACTTATATATGTATAACATATCCAAAAATTACCACGATCCAACGGTCGGATTAAAAATTATAACCCCCGCAAAATATCTCAAAAATCCTGATTTTTAATACCTCCATTCCGACAAAAATACTGATAAAAATCTCAACATTAACTCCTTCATTTTTAACCACAAAAATATATCCCTCATTTATATCCACAAAAATAAATATTTCCTTATCATATGAATCAATAATTAATTATTCACAAATAATATTACATAATCACATTTATGACAACCAGGCCGTTCCCAAGAAAGAGGGGGCTTTCTAATAAGGATTTCTCCTTACTGGCGCGCAATTAGATGACCAAACCTCTCCTTAGACAGAACTTTCTAGACATTGCCAATAATGTTATCTAATAATATTATTCAAATAATATGAATTATTGATCTGATAATGGGAAATACTGTGTAGTGACAATTATTGAAACAACAGTAATATAAAATATCAACGCAGCAATTATTGAATCAATAAAATAAAATACTGAACAGTAATTACTGTAACCATTATTGAGTAGTGCCTTCTTACGTAAGAATCAATAATTGGTGCAATACAGTGTGCTACTGTGTAACAACGCGTATTACTGTGTTTTAACCACCGAGTATTTCAACAGTATTAACGATAACAACTACGCCGTTATTAATAAACAACATATACTTGTCGTTTTTTTTCATCCAATCGCTTTCCGTTATGGGGCCCACAAAAGACTGCGCCGTCATACGAATATTCCCCGACAGGAAGAATATTCCACGACCAAACGAATATTCCCCGACAACAATGAATATTTTATAACCACCTGCTTATTTGAAATATTTGCGCATTTTACCCATAACTAACCTCATTAATCAATTTAACACTTACTATTTCAAAATAATAAATAGAGGAAATTTAAATTTTATTTAATAATAATTTGGGGTCTTACAACTTTCACCACAATATAAGCATGAGAATGATGACAATGATATTAGGAATCAATCAAGTGAGATCAAGTATAAATATTAGAGACTTATATTTCAATTTATCCAGAGTTCAAGATTGTCAAAATTGTCAACATGATAACTAATTGTGGAGTGAAATTCAAGAATGATATTCATGTATCAAGAATAATTTGGATATAAAAGAAACCAATTTTGTCGTGAATAGTACCCTGAATGAAAATATTAAAATTTAATAAAGTAATTCAGACCAATATTTCAATAAAACGATTCTACATGAAGCACAAAATTCAAGGATATTCTACTAATTTCAAGGATTATAGAAGCAATACTTATTAAAATAAGTGTAGATTTAAGAATATGAAACGAAATAATATTACTTATTCAAATAGGTATACACAACCCATTTTGAGTCTCCAAATACATGGTACAAAATTTAAATACAAACTTCATTTGTACAATATGACAAAAACGTAGCTGAGAGTTTTAACGCGGATATTGTCTCGTAGACAATATCCAAACTCAAATAGAGTCCTCATTACAATTATTATCACACTATTTCATAGAATAGTGAGGACTACTATAGCCACCATCTCGAACCATCACTCTGTTCCCCGACTACTCCCAGCTATATTCTCATTTCTTAAAGAGAACAATGAAAGTAAATGGTGAGCTCAACTAGCCCAGTAAAAATATTATGACTAAAATAATGCAGAATAAATTATCGTTAGCCTTTAACAGTGTTAAACTGGTAGAATACAATAGACAACAAGTTTAACTGCAGCGGAACAAACAATTTATTAGAAGAGTCAAGTAGAGCATGATATCTACAATCTTCAATGATTTAAAAGTTCATCATCAATATTTTATCGATGTAACACATATCAACAAATAATTCACATCACTGAATTATCCATGCACTACGGGCCAAGGATATTCATTAGTATCACATCCACGAATTATCCATGCACTACGGGCCAATGATATTCGTTATTATCACCAATGGTCATGATCATGCCAACAACTGTCAATTAATGCACTACGGGCCAATGAGGACTTTTATCACATCATTTGTAACATTACATGTCATGATTATACCGATACATAATTCCTAGTCATAATCATACCAATCAGCAGTCCATCTATACACTACGGGTCAAAGTTGACTTTCATCATAATATAAGTATGAGGAAGATGACAATGATATAAGAATTCAATCAAATGAGATGAAGGATAAATTTTAAAGATTTATAATTCAATTTATCCGGGGTTCAAGAATGTCTAAATTGTCAACATGATAACTGCTTTGTGGAGTAAAATTCAAGAATAATATTCATGTATAAATAATTCTGACAGAAAAAAAATTAATTTTTGTCATGAATAGTACCCAGGTGAATAGTACCCGAGTGAATTAATAGTACCCCGTGAATAATACTTCGTGAATAGTACCCCAACATGAAAATATTAAAATTTAATAAGAATATTCAGAAAAATATCCTTGTGAAATGATACTAGATGAAGAGTAAATTTCAAGAATATTCTACTAATTTCAAGGAGTATGGAAGCAATACTTACCACAGTAGGTTTAAATTTAGGAATATGAAATGAAATAATATCCCTTACATAATATGGAGTATGAAAGAAAATAATATTTCCTACGAGTATTACAATAAAATAATATCATTTACCTTAGTAGAAACTGGATTTGACTCGAATATCAGATATTATTCTGAGAAAATCTTGCACAAAGATACACTCAAAGTATCCTTATACTAAAGAAAAATACTCACAATACTATAGAATAAGAATTTCTGATATTAAAGGTGTATTTTAGGAAGGAGGGTTACACCCTATTTATAATGAATCCTTGGATGAAAAAATCAATTAAACAAGCCTAAATTTGACAAACATTCATGCATAACTCCTCATTTTTCATAGTTGAGGCCCACAATTTGGAGAAATTTTCTTGCAGGAGGAATCCTTACCAAGGAATTTAGGAAAAACAAGTACAAGCTACACTGCTTTTGAACAATGCATCCAAATACAATTTGTTCACTCTTTCTCTTTAATCACATACTTATATATATATATATATATATATATATATATATATATATATATATATATATATATATATATATTATAATAATATTATTATTTAAAAAAATTATAATATATTATAATAATATATTTGAATGAATATGTTATCGAAAAAAATAATTGTCAAACTTTCAACAAATATTTCATGCTAAATTCCTTCATTTATATCAAAATTGAACTAATATCCACCACATAATAATTATTCATTAATAATATTATAAACTCACAATATTAACAACCAGATCATTCCTAGGATAGATGGAGCTTTCTAATAAGGACTTCTCCTTATTGGTGCGTAATTAGGTGACCAAACCCCTTTTCTCGACAGAAATTTTTAGGCATTGTCAATAATACAAATAATAATATAAATAACTTTGTCGTCTCAATTATTGATTTAATAATATAAAATATTGTGACAATAATTGAATCAATAATATGAGATACTATGCAGCAATTACTGTGGCAATAATTGAATAAAACTGAGTGACTTCTCACGTAAGCATCAAAAATCAAAGATATTGTACAATACCGTGTGCTACTATGTAACCACGCGTATTACTGTACTTTTATCACCGGTATTTCAATAGTTAACGGTAAAACTTTTGCCATTATTTTTATAAAAATTTATTTCTATTATTTTTTAACTCCGACAGTAATTCCGTTGTGGGGTCCACCAATAATTGTGTCATCGTACGAATATTTTCTGATAAAATGAATATTCTTCGACCAAATGAATATTTTATGACAACTTGCTTACTTTGTAAAATTTGTAAATATTACCCACGACTATAACATTATATCAAATCCACACCTTATTATTCAAAATAACATTTAGAGAAAAATTAATCTTTATTCATAAAAGTTGGGGTCTTACAACCTCTCCTTCTTATGAAATTTTGCCCTCGAAATTAGGTTACGTGTCTGGTATGTCGAAGAGGTGAAGATACCTTATTTTCATGTCTGATTCTAAATCCCAAGTTATTTTCTCAATATCGTGGTTTCTCCACAAAACTTTTACTTGAGGTATAACCTTTGAGCGTAGAATATGTTCCTTCTTATCTAAGATTTTAATAGGTACCTCTTCATACGTTAAGTCTTTCGCTATCTCGTCTGGTTCTAATTCAATAATGTGGTTCGGGACTTTCACATATTTACGTAACATAGATATATGAAAAACGTTATGAACATGAGACATACTTGGCGGTAAAGCAAGTCTATAGGCCACTGTTCCTACTCGATCGAGGATTTCAAATTGGCCAACAAATCGAGGATTGAGCTTTCCTCTCTTTTCAAATCTCGTAACTCTTTTCCATGGAGCAACACGTAACAATACATGATCTCCAACAATGAATTCCACGTCCCTTCGATGAAGATCAACATAACTCTTTTGTCGATCTTGTGAGGTTTTTATACGTTACTGGATCATTTAAATCTTTTTCCGTTGTCATGCGTACCAATTTCGGTCCGTGTTTGTAGCTTGAGCAGCATTAACTTTATCGCTTAAAGTTGGTTCTACTTGTATATTTGACATCATCACGTGGGTCCCTAGAGTCTTTAACTCTATCAACATCCTTTGTAAGTAATATAAAATGGGCCTTTGCGTTGACAATATCGCACTCGTACCCGCATATGATCTTGTACTCAACGTGTCAGCTACCACGTTCGCTTTTCCAGGATGGTATTGAATGGTATGATCGTAATCTTTCAAAAGCTCGAGCCAACGTCGTTGCCGCATGTTGAGCTCTTTTTGGGTGAAGAAATATTTGAGGCTTTTATGATCTGTATAGATCTCCACTTTCTCCCAATACAGGTAATGCCTCAAGATTTTAAGCGCAAAAAAGACTGCTGCCAACTCTAGATCATGAATATGATAATTCCTCTCATATTATTTGAGTTGTCGTGAGGCATAGTGTAACACCCCCTTTCCAAAATAGAAAGAGAGGTTACTCAAAACATAACAAGACTGATGAATTTAATAGCAAGGCTCAAAGCCCCAAAATAATAGTCTTAAAATCTGATAATTTCCACATGTCAACCATAATAAATGCCAAACTGTCACATACCACAATCTAAAATAATTATTACAATTTTGAACAAACTAATGTATCACAACCTAAACATAATATATCTAAACCATTTGGATAAAAGGGAGCTCTCATCACACTTGCCCTTGATTCCCCTGATTACTTGCTAGAAGAAAAACACAGCATGAGCCAAATGCCTAGTACGGATATAGAATACAAATAATGAACCAAAATAACTAACTCAATTAAATGAAATGAAACGAAACGAACTGAAACGAAACAAACAAAACTAACACAACAAAATGATAGGCTGAATCAAATGGCTGGGTGTTATTTCATACCGAGCTCAAAATAAATAGTAATATACCTTGCCATACAGGCAAGTCAAATAATGCCACACAGGCAATTAAAATAATGCCACACAGGCAATAACACATCGGACTGCGCAATCCAGATGCATGCAAAATTGGAAGGTGTGTTTGGCATAAATATCATCAATCCGCAGAACAGAACAGAAAACTAGGGTCGACCCATACGCCTCCCACAACAAAACACCAAATGGCCAACTGCCATCGGAGCACAAAACGGAGACTTCGTGGACTGATCACACCGACACGAAAGGTGTCATGCCTCGGTGCCAAGAGGACATGCATGTGATACCGAGACATGACACCTTCCGTAGCGGTGTGAACAGTCCACGACGTCTCCATTTTATGCTCCGGTGGGAGTTGGCCATTTGGTATTTTGTTGTGGGAGGCGTATGGGTCGACCCTAGTTTTCTGTTCTGTTTTGTTTTGCGGATTAGTGATGTTTATGCCAAACATACCTTTCAATTTTGCATGCATCTGGATTGCGCAGTCCGATGTGTGATTGACTGTGTGGCATTATTTTGATTGCCTGTGTGACATTATTTGACTTGCCTGTGTGGCAAGGTATATTAGTATTTATTTTGAGCTCGATATGAAATAATACCCAACCATTTGATTCAGCCTATCATTTCGTTGTGTTAGTTTAGGTCGTTTCGTTTCAGTTCGTTTCGTTTCATTTCATTTAATTGAATTAGTTATTTTGGTTCATTATTTGTATTCAATATCCGTACTGGGCATTTGGCTCATGCTGTGTTTTTCTTCCGACAGGTAATCAGGGGAATCAAGGACAAGTGTGATGAGAACTCCCTTTTATTCAAATGGTTTAGATATATTATGTTTAGGTTGTGATACATTAGTTTATTCAGAATTATAATAATTATTTTAGATTGTGGTATGAGACAGTTTGACATTTATTATGGTTGACTTATGGAAATTATCAGATTTTAAGACTATTATTTTGGGGCTTTGAGCCTTGCTATTAAATTCATCAGTCTTGTTATGTTTTGAGTAACCTCTCTTTCTATTTTAGAAAGGGGGTGTTACATAGTTGGCATCAGAGCCAGGTTCTCGAAAGCTCGGGTCGGATCATCCGATTGGATTGCCGGAGGTGGGGAGACGAAGGCTGGTGGTATTATCCCACAATAGAGAGGTGGAGGTCCGAAGGTGGGGACACGAAGCCAGCCGGTATTATCCCACAATGGCTAGAGAGGAAAAGATCTTTGGGCCGTGTGTGTGATCGGTTCTGACGAGGATGTCAGAAATTTAAGTGGGGGAGTTTGTAACACCCTAGTCCCATATCGAAAGATAGGGAAAAAATTTGTCTCCATATAAGGAAATAAGTTACTACCAATAGTACCTTCAAGTCATGACCTTTTGGGAGCCTGTGGTGGGCTGAGATGACCCAAGAAGATACTATTAGGCCAGTAGTTTGAAGCCTTATTTTGATGGATTTGATTCGATTCGGACTTGGGATTTGACCCGAGATTTGCTCCGGACTCGGAATTTGACCCGGGTTGTTTCATATGGTATCAGAGCCGACTCTCGAAAGCTCGGTCGGGTCATTCGATCGGGTTGCCGGAGGTGGAGACACGAAGACTGGTGTTATTATCCCACAATGAAGAGATGGAGGTCCGGACGTGGGGACACGAAGTCAGCCGGTATTATCCCACAATGGCTAGAAAGGCAAAGATCTTTGGGCCGTGTGAAAATTTGTCTGCATATAAGGAAATAAGTTACTACCAATAGTACCTTCAAGTCATGACCTTTTGGGAGCCTGTGGTGGGCTAAGATGACCTAAGAAGATACTATTGGGCCAGTGATTTGAGGCCTTATTTTGATGGATTTGATTCAATTCGAGCTTGAGATTTGACCCGAGATTTGTTTCTGACTCGGGATTTGACCCGGGTTGTTTCATATGGTATCAGAGCCAGGTTCTCGAAAGCTCTGGTCGGGTCATCCGATCGGGTTACCAGAGGTGGGGACACGAAGGCTGGTGGTATTATCCCACAATGGAGAGGTGGAGGTCCGGTGGTGGGGACACGAAGCCAGCCGGTATTATCCCACAATGGCTAGAGAGGCAAAGATCTTTGGGCCGTGTGTGTGATCAGTTCTAACGGGGACGTCAAAAATTTAAGTGGGGGAGTTTGTAATACCCCAGTCCCACATCGAAAGATAGAGGAAAAATTTGTCTCCATGTAAGGAAATAAGTTACTACCAATAGTACCTTCAAGTCATAACCTTTTAAGAGCCTGTGGTGGGCTAAGATGACCCAAGAAGATACTATTGGGCCAGTGGTTTGAGGCCTTATTTTGATGGATTTGATTCGATTCGATTCGGACTTGAGATTTGACCCGAGATTTGCTCCGGACTCGGGATTTGACCCGGGTTGTTTTATATGGTATCAGAGCCGACTCTCGAAAGCTCTGGTCGGGTCATCCGATCAGGTTGCCGGGGGTGGGGACACGAAGGCTGGTGGTATTATCCCACAATGGAGAAATGGAGGTCCGGAGGTGGGGACACGAAGTTAGCAGGTATTATCCTACAATGACTAGAGAGGCAAAGATCTTTGGGTCGTGCGAAAATTTATCTGCATATAAGGAAATAAGTTACTACCAATAGTACCTTCAAGTCATGACCTTATGGGAGCCTGTGGTGGGATAAGATGACCCAAGAAGATACTATTAGGCCAGTGGTTTGAGGCCTTATTTTGATCGATTTGATTCAATTCGGACTTGAGATTTGACCCGAGATTTATTCCGAACACAGGATTTGACCCGGGTTGTTTTATATGGTATCAGGGCCAGGTTCTCAAAAGCTCAGGTCGGGTCATCCGATCGGGTTGCCGGAGGTGGGGACACGAAGGCTGGTGGTATTATCCCACAATGGAGAGGTGGAGGTCCAGAGGTGGGGACACGAAGCCAGCCGGTATTATCCCACAATGGCTAGAGAGGCAAAGATCTTTGGGCCGTGTGTGTGATCGGTTCTGACGGGGACGTCAAAAATTTAAGTGGGGGAGTTTGTAACACCCCAGTCCCACATCGAAAGATAGGGGAAAAATTTGTCTCAGCTAAGCAGTTCAAAGAATTGGGACCACCATAATTTAAGGGAAAGCCGGATCCGATCATGGCGGAAACGTGGGTCAAGCAAATTACCAAGATATTTGATGTCTTGGGATGCACGGAGGAACAAAAGGTTCCATTCGCCACATTTATGTTCCGCGGTGAGGCAGACTACTGGTGGGAGTCTGTGAAGCGTACCCAGCCTGACGCACTCAACATGTCCTGGGAAACATTTCAAAAACTGTTCAATGACAAGTACTTTCCTGAAAGTATTCGTCATATGAAGGAGGTTGAGTTTATTAGACTGGAACAAAACAACATGACGGTGTCCCAGTACGAGGCGAAGTTTGCAGAGTTATCCAGGTTTGCACCTCATTTGGTCGAAAATGAGGAACGAATGACAAGGATGTTTCTGAGAGGTCTAAAACCCGAGATTCGGCAATATCTTATCTCTCATAAATTTTCTTTATATTCAGATGTTGTAAACAGGGCTCAATTATTAGAGCGAGATAATGAGTATGTGCAACCGAGGGACCACAACCAGGGTCATACCGGTGGCGGCAGTCATCGAAGCAATAAAAACCAGCAGGGAGGAAAACATTCGGACAAAAGCGGTAACCACTCTGGTGGTAATCGTGGTCGTGATAATAGAAGGAGCGAGTCGGGAGGAGATTTCAAGAAGAGAAGGTACAACAATGATAACGTGAAGACGTCAGCACAAACATCAACTGTTTCTAGGGGAGGAGAACGACCACCGGTCGTATGTTACAAATGTGGGAAAGAGGGACATATCAGCCCAAACTGCCCACAACAATCCAAGGTATGTTATAACTGTGGAAAGGAAGGTCATATAGCTCGAGAGTGTTCTGTAGCAAAACCAAGTTCAGCGGGGATGGTGACTCCAAAAGTTATCCCGGATAAGTCGAAATCAGCGGTTCCTGGAAGGGCGTTTGTCGTCACTGGCCAAAACGCGAGAAACCCGAACGAGGTGATCACGGGTAAGCTAATCTTGAATTCTTGCGAAGTTTATACTTTACTAGATACCGGTTCTACCCATTCTTTTATCTCTCCTGCTTGTGCTCAACGTTTAAACTTGACTCCGGAGAAATTGGACTTTAACTTATCTGTTGAAACTCCGTTGGGTGAAACCTTCGTTACATCTACAGTTTATAAATCTTGCATGATCCAAGTTGGCACTATCACATTACCTGTTGATCTTATCTCTTTAAAGATACTTGCTTTTGATGTGATTTTAGGAATTGATTGGTTAACCACTCATCATGCTAAAATTGATTGTTTTCGTAAGGTTGTTAGTTTTCATATTCCTAACCAACCTGTCATACGAATTCAAACTACTAAACCACTAAAATCAGTCACTGTCATATCAAGCCACAAAGCTATTCGTTTATTGAAAAACGGATGTCAAGCTTTCTTAGCCCATGTTATGGATTTGAACAAAGACAAGTCAGATTTGAATAATATTTCTATTGTTAGAGAATTTCCCGATGTATTTCCTGAAGAACTTCCTGGTCTACCCCCAGAACGTGAAGTTGAATTCTTTATTGACCTTGAACCCGGTACAAAGCCCATTTCTAAAACTCCATATCGAATGGCTCCTATTGAACTTCAGGAGTTAAAAGTCCAACTACAGGAGTTGTTGGACATCGGTTTTATTCGTCCTAGTACGTCTCCTTGGGGTGCTCCTGTTTTATTCGTAAAGAAGAAAGACGGGAGTATGCGACTTTGTATTGACTATCGAGAATTGAACCATGTCACCATCAAGAATAGGTATCCGCTACCTCGCATTGATGACCTGTTTGACCAGTTGCAAGGAGCACAATTCTTTTCAAAGATCGATCTTCGTTCTGGATATCATCAGCTGAAGATTAAAACTGAGGATATTCCAAAGACTGCCTTCAGAACTCGGTACGGGCATTATGAATTCTTAGTAATGTCTTTTGGATTGACTAATGCTCCTGCTGCCTTCATGGATATGATGAACCGTGTATTCAAAGAATATTTGGATCAGTTCGTTGTTGTCTTTATTGATGACATCCTCATCTATTCCAAAAGCCGTGAAGATCATGAGCGCCATTTGAAGCTGGTACTGCAAAGGCTTCGTGAAAACAAGCTATATGCCAAACTGAAGAAATGCGAGTTCTGGCTTGAGGAAGTAGCATTCCTTGGGCACGTGGTGTCAAAACATGGAGTATCTGTCGACCCGGCGAAGATTGAAGCCATACAAAGTTGGGAGCAACCGAAGTCGGTAACCGAAGTACGTAGCTTTCTGGGCTTAGCTGGTTATTATCGGAGATTTGTGGAAGGATTTTCTCGAATCGCTACTCCGTTAACTCAGCTGACTCGGAAAGATACAAAATTCGTATGGAGTGAGGAATGCGAGAAGAGTTTCCAAGAACTCAAGAGGAGACTCATTTCGGCACCTGTTCTGACAATACCATCTGGTTCGGATGGATTTGTTATCTACAGCGATGCTTCAGGCAAAGGGTTAGGATGTGTTCTCATGCAACATGGGAAAGTCATAGCCTATGCCTCACGACAACTCAAAGAATATGAGAGGAATTATCCTACTCATGATTTGGAGTTGGCAGCAGTCGTTTTTGCGTTGAAGATCTGGAGACACTACCTGTATGGGGAGAAAGTGGAGATCTATACAGATCATAAAAGCCTCAAATATTTCTTCACCCAAAAGGAACTCAACATGCGGCAGCGACGTTGGCTCGAGCTGTTGAAAGATTACGATCATACCATCCAATATCATCCTGGAAAAGCAAACGTAGTAGCTGACGCATTGAGTAGAAGATCATATGCGGGTACGAGTGCAATGTTGTTAACACAAAGGCCCATTTTGTATGACTTGCAAAGGATGGAGATAGAGATGAAGGCTCCAAGTACCCACATGATGATATCAAATATACGAGTAGAACCGACTTTAATCGATAAAGTTAAAGCTGCTCAAGCTACGGACATGGAGCTGATGCGTATGAAGAAGAAAGTGCAAGAAGGTGCTATTCCAGAAGCAAGAATCGATGAAGAAGGAATACTTCGAGTCAACTCCAGACTTTGTGTTCCTAACGATTTTGACTTGAAGCATAGAATAATGATGGAGGCACACAACACACCGTTTGCAATCCATCCTGGGAGTACCAAAATGTATCACGATCTTCGACATACATTTTGGTGGAGCAATATGAAAAGAGAGATCGCGGAGTTTATCTCGAGATGTTTAACTTGTCAACGTGTAAAAGCGGAGCATCAAGTACCAAAGGGTCCATTGCAACCACTTGAGATTCCGAAATGGAAGTGGGAACACATTACTATGGATTTTGTTACAGGTCTTCCCAAGGTTTCTCAAGGCATAGATGCGATTTGGGTTATTGTTGATAGATTAACCAAGTCCGCTCATTTCTTGCCGATACGTGAGACTTATTCCCTTGAACGTCTTGCTAGTATGTACGTGAACGAGATTGTGAGATTGCATGGCATGCCAGTATCCATAGTTTCGGATCGTGACCCAAGATTCACTTCACGATTTTGGGTTAGCTTGCAGAAAGCTATGGGCACGGATTTACGATTCAGTTCAGCATACCATCCTCAAACGGACGGACAATCAGAGAGGACTATTCAAACTCTTGAAGATCTATTAAGACTTTGTGTCCTAGATCTCAAAGGGAGTTGGGATAAGTACCTACCATTGGTGGAATTCTCCTACAACAACAGTTATCAGGCGAGCATAGGTGTGGCTCCATTTGAGGCGTTGTATGGAAGAAAATGTCGTTCTCCAGTATGCTGGGACGAGGTGGGTGAAGCAACATTGTTGGGACCAGAATTGGTACGCATTACTACAGAGAAGATCCAAACGATTCGACAACGTATACAAACGGCACAGGATCGACAAAAGAGTTATGCGGATCTTCATCGGAAGGACGTGGAATTTAATATTGGGGATCATGTATTGTTACGTGTTGCACCATGGAAGGGAGTTACAAGATTTGGGAAGAGAGGAAAGCTCAATCCAAGATTTGTTGGTCCATTTGAGATTCTTGAGCGAATAGGAAATGTGGCATATAGACTCGCATTACCTCCAAGCATGTCTCGTGTTCATAATGTTTTTCACATATCTATGCTTCGTAAATATGTTAAAGACCCGAACCACATTATTGAGTTAGAACCAGACGAGATAGCTGAAGATTTAACGTACGAGGAGGTACCTGTTAAGATCTTGGATAGGAAAGAGCATGTCCTACGCACGAAGGTTATACCACAAGTTAAGGTTTTGTGGAGAAACCATGCTATTGAAGAAATGACCTGGGAGTTGGAATCAGAAATGAAAGCGAGGTATCCTCACCTTTTTGAAACATCAGGTACGTACGTCAATTTCGAGGACGAAATTTCATAAGGAGGGGAGGTTGTAAGACCCCAACTTATTAATGAATAAAATCAAATTTTCTCTAAATATTATTGTGAATAATAAGGGGTTAATTTGATATAATACTTTGGTTATGGGTGAAATGTGCAAATTTTGCAAAATAAGCAAGTGGTTATAAAATATTTATTTTTGGTCGGTGAATATTCGGTTGGTCGTGGAATATTCTTGCTGTCGGGGAATATTCGTACGACGACGCAGCCTTGTGTGGGCCCCATAACGGAAAGCGATTGGATGAAGAAAACGACAAGTATAAGTTGTTTATAAATAACGGCGTAGTTGTTACCGTTAATACTGTTGGAAACCCGGTGGTTAAAATACAGTAGCACACGGTATTGCACCAATTATTGATTCTTACGTAAGAAGGCACTACTCAATAATTGTTACAGTAGTTATTATTCAATATTTTATTTTATTGATTCAATAATTGCTGCGTTGATATTTTATATTATTGTTGTTTCAATAATTGTTGCTGCACAGTATTTTCATTTATCAGATCAATAATTCATATTATTTGAATAATATTATTAGATAACATTATTGGCAATGTCTAGAAAGTTCTGTCTAAGGAGAGGTTTGGTCATCTAATTGCGCGCCAGTAAGGAGAAATCCTTATTGGAAAGCCCCCTCTTTCCTGGGAACGGCCTGGTTGTCATAAATGTGATTCTGTAATATTATTTGTGAATAATTAATTATTGATTCATATGATAAGGAAATATTTATTTTATGTGGATATAAATGAGGGATATATTTTTGTGGTTAAAAATGAAGGAGTTAATGTTGAGGTTTTTATCAGTATTTTTGTCGGAATGGAGGTATTAAAAATCAGGATTTTTGAGATATTTTGCGGGGGTTATAATTTTTAATCCGACCGTTGGATCGTGGTAATTTTTGGATATGTTATACATATATAAGTTGAGTATATGTCCACAAATTTTGAACCGTTAAAAATGAACGTATGATTTATTATGAATTTTACGAGATGACTGGTTCAGAAATTGTTGAATTTTCGGAGTTTATCATTTTGATGGAAAATTCTAGAATTGGTGGGCCCCACTTGTGGTTGGTGAAGAAATGTGCTGAATTATATTTCAAATGTGGTGGGTGGGAATAGTAGCAGGTAAAGCCATCAGGTTGCAGGTCAAACCTACTAAAATTTTCCTATAAATAGAGGGCTAAGTTAGAATTGAAAATCACACCAGAAACAAGTTTTCTCTCTTTCTCTCTCTAGATTATTGAGTGTATTTTGTGAGTATTTAGATACTTTGAGAGTTTCTATTCATCAGAGCAAGTTTCTTTCAGCCTTATACCGGTATTCCGACCAGAAGTACTGATATTTTGAGGTAAGGGATATTATTTTCTTCTTAAATGATATTATTTTCTTCAATATCATTATGCTGAAATATTGATATGAGTTTTTATCAAATTTGGAACTTTTTGTGTCGGGGTTACTATTCACGTATACGGTACTATTCACGTATACGACACTATTCACGAATACGGCACTATTCACCGAAAAATAAAATTTTTCCTTTTTGTCCAAGATGTCTATTATGGTTACTATCTTTGATTGTATCCATGTTTTGATCTTTATTTTTGAATTCTGCTTCACAATTGATTATTATGAAGTATTATTGATCTTGGATAAACTGTTATACGAATCCCTACTATTTGTCCTTCTGTCTCATTGGATTCGTTCTCTTTAAGATATTTTTCATCATCCTCAGTCCTAAATGATGATATTACTGAATATCTTTGGCCTGTAGTGCAAAGATGTATAATTACTTGATGAATATCTTTGGCCTGTAGTGCAAAGATGAACAGGTGTTGAGATGAACATGACCGACTGATGATACAAATGAATATCTTTGGCCTGTAGTGCAAAGATGAATATTTGGTTAAAGATGATTATTAATTGATGTTACAGGGATAAAATATTGATGATGGACTTTTAAATCTTAGAAGATAGTAGAATTCTTTCTCTACTTGACTCTTCTAATGGTTTGTTGTTTCCGCTGCAGTTGTTGATCTAAAACTTGTTGTCGATTATATTTTATCAGATTTTTCCCTGTTGAAGACTAATGATAATTTGTTGTATATTATCTTAGTCATAATATTCTTTACTGGGCTAGTTGAGCTCACCCTTTTCCTTTTTGTTCCATTTTTCTTCTCAGGAGGTGAGAACATAGCAGGATCTAGTCGGGGTATGGAGTGATGGTTCTAGAAAGATGTTTTAGCAGCCCTCACTATTTCTGTAAAATAGTGTTTGAATAATTGTAATGAGGATTTATTTGAGTGTGGATATTGTCTAGAAGACAATATTTGTATTTAAACTCACAGTATGTGTTGTCGTATTTTGCACGACAATTGTATTATTGAAGTTGTAGTTTGCTTTCTGTACCATGTATTTGGCGACTCAGAATGGGTGTTGTATACCTATTTTGGGGGCGTCACAGTTGGTATCAGAACTACTGGCTTTGACTTGTTTAGGACGACCTTTGGTGTCTCCATCCCAGCTGGACTTGTCTTCACTACTCGAAAAAATCAAGCCAGGTGACCTTCTCTTCCTCAATTATAACACGCTTTGGGTTGCTACGTACAGTTCGTACTGATGTGTCCTTCCCCTCCACATTTGTAGCATACGACCGGTGGTCGTTCTCCTTCCTTAAAAACGGGTGCTGATGCTGCTGTCTTTCCATTATTATTTAACATTCTCTTCTTGAAATTTTCACTTCTATTATCTTGGCAAGGATTACCATCGAAGTGGTTACCATTTCTGGCATGCTGATTTCCTCCACGTTTGTTGTCACCGCTTCGATGACTGCTACCACTGGTATTATCATTTTGCCGACTGCTATCTCTTGGTTAGGTTGACTCATTATCGTGTTCCAATAACTAAGCCCTATTCACAACATCTGAATACAAGCAAAGTTTATGAGAAATGAGGTATTGACGTATTTTGGGTTTCAAACCACACAGAAACATTCGCATCATACGCTACTCATTATCTACCAAATGGGATGTAAACCGGGATAACTCGGCAAACTTAGCCTTGAACTGCGATACGGTCATATTATTTTGCTCCAGCTTGATGAATTCTACTTCCTTCATGTGACGAATACTTTCAGGAAAGAACTTATCGTTGAACAATTCTTGGAACTTCTCCCAAGACATCTTCAGTGCGGCAGGCTGAGTACATTTTATAGATTCCCACCAATGATTTGCCTCTCCTCGCAACATGAAGGTGGCAAAGGGAACCTTTTGCTCTTCGGAGCATCCCAAGACATCAAATATCTTGGTGATCTGCTTAATCCACGTCTCTGCCTTAAGTGGTTCTGGCTTTCCCAAAAACTCCGGTGGTCCCAACTCCTTGAATTGCTTAGCGGTGACCATCCGAGAGTTGTCAGTGTTTCCATCTGCATTTTGAATAGGAGTCTCTCTCTCTCTCTCTCTTGATGTTACATGAATTGTAGAAAGCTCTTAAACACCCTATCGTTCATCATTTGGTCGGTATTGTTGTTTACATGAGGATTATTGCCTTCCTGACGAACATTATCCTGGTTATTGATCGTCGGTGACTCAACGGTCTAATGTGCTCCATTGCTTATCTCAATATTTTCAGATGTCATTTTCAAATACTGCCACAAAACAAGGGTTAATTGACATGCCACATATTGTCCCTATATTCTGATCGACCAATTAAATAACAAATAAGCTTAGGTACGTCATAGCGAGGATTTACCCGTCTCTCCCCTCCTAGTTCTAGCCTCAAATCTCAGCCAGGGATCATATCCCTAAGCTTTGATACCAACTGTGACACTCCTAAAATAGGTATACACAACCCATTCTGAGTTGTCAAATACATGGTACAAAATTCAAATACAAACTTCATTTATAAAATACGACAAAAACGTATCTGAGAGTTTTAACACGGATATTGTCTCGCAGACAATATCCAAACTCAAATGGAGTCCTCATTATATTTATTATCACACTATTTCATAGAATAGTGAGGACTACTATAGCCACCATCTCGGACCATCGCTCCGCTCCCTAACTACTTTTAGCTATATTCTCATTTCCTGAAAAGGACAATGAAAGCAAAGGGTGAGCTCAACTAGCCCAATAAAAAATATTATGACTAAGATAATGCAGAATAAATTATCGTTAGCCTTCAATAGTGTTAAACTGATAGAATATAATAGATAACAAGTTTAACTACAATGGAACAAATAATGTGACGCCCCCAAAATAGATATACATCACCCATTTTGAGTTGCCAAATACATGGTACAGAATATAAATACAAACTTAATTATACAACCATCGTGTAATATACGACAATATATAAACTGAGAGTTTTAATAGGAATAGTGTCATCTAGACAATATTCACACTCAAAGGAGTCCTCATTACATTTATTGTCACATTATTTAACAGAATAGTGAGGACTACTAATGCTATCATCTGGACCGTCACTCCTTTCTCCGACTCGTCCCAGCTATATTCTCATTTCTTGAAGAGAACAGTGAAAGAAAGGGTGAACTCAACTAGCCCAGTAAGAAATATTATGACTAAGATAATGCAGAATAAATTATCAATATTCTTCAACAATGTTAAACTGATAAAATATAATAGACATCAAGTTTAACTGCAGCGGAATAAGCAATCCATTAGAAAAGTCAAGTAGAGCATGATATCTACTATCTTCTATGATTTATAATGTTTTCATCAATTTTTATCGCTGAAACTCAGCTTAATAAATAAACCACATCATCTAATCATCCCTGTATTACGGGCCAAGGATATTCATTAAATCATCAACGGTCATGACTATACCGAATAATCCTTGGTCATAATCATACCAAAAACTCTCCATCAATGCATTACAGGCCACTAAGAACGTTTACCACATCATTTATAGCATTGCAGGTCATGATTATACCGAATGATCCCCGGTCATAATCATACTAAGTCCATCTATGCACGTAAGCCAAAGATTACTTTCATTACAATATAAGCATGAGGATGATGACAATGACATAATAACTCAATAAAACAAGTTCAAGAATAAATTTTAAAGATTAATAAGTTAATTTATCCTGAACTCAATAACATCCAAATTGTCAACATGATACTGTTTTGTGGAGTAAAATTCAAGAATACTCAAAAGAATATTTCCGCAAAAAGATACTAGATGAAGCGCAAATATATAGGATATTCCACTAATTTCAAGTAATATAGAAGCCAAAACTTTAACCAACTGAGTATAATGGAATGTATGAAACTACAAATGAATTTTCACCCGCCATGCGGTAATCCACGTATACAGATCATTTCTACAATTTAATAAGGAATGAATACAAAGGATAATTCACCATGCATGTGGTAATCCACATAGACAGGTTATTCCAACAGAATAATAAAAAATGGAATAACAGAAGGATTCACCATTCGTACGATAAACTGCACAGACAGGTTATTCCCAACAGAATAATAAATAATGGAATCAGGTCATACGTGGCGTAAACGCATAGACATGATATTCCGACAGAATAATAAATAATAGAACCAGGTCCGGCGTAAACGCACAGACAAGATATTTTGACAGAATAATAAATAATGGAACCAGGTCCGGCGTAAACGCATAGACAGAATATTTCGACAGAATAATAAATAATGGAACTAGGTCCGGCGTAAACGCACAGACAGGATATTCCGACAGAAAAATAAAGAACGGAATAATAGAAGAATTTCACCATGTATGCGGTACTTCGCATAAACAGGTTATTCCAACATAATAATGAAGAATGGAATAACAACTCTTACGAGTATTGAAAGAAAATAATTCTCTTAATGAATACGAAAGAATAATATCCCTTGTGACGCCCCCAAAACAGGTCCATTCCATCCAACCCGTTTTGAGTCGCCAAATACATGGTACAGATAACAACTACAACTTTATTATAACAATTGTCGTGCAAAATACAACAACACATATGCTGTGAGTTTGGATACAAATATATACCAACTGTGACTCATGTCCCAACCTTGGATAGCACGTCACAATGACACCTTACATAAAGGTATAGTCAAAAACTGTTTTAGAAATTAGAATATTTGGGAAGTGCTCAAGAAAACCCTTGTATATGGGAGGCCATGCTTCTAGGTTATGATAGATATCATATGGCCACAGAATTATCCTTGGTTGACCCAATAGACCCCAAAGAAAAATGAGAAGATTACTATCATATTCTTTCTAATAGTGAGTCTTCTCTTGACATATCATTATCTCCACTGTCTCTAACTGAGAATTATACTTCAAACAAACACCAAGATTATATAGGTAGTGCTCGTAGATATACTCGACAAGTGGATGTGCACAACCATGTCTTATGATGACACGAGGTTATGTGTTGTTAGACATCTTGTATGATAGTGGCAAAACACCCTTCCAATGTTAGGTTCGCCTCACCCTATTGGATTCATCAAATATAACTACTAAATGAACTTTTCTATACTGCTTAGGGAGAACTCCACAGCTAGAGACCACCGTTCTATTCCCTTGTTACCCCCGCTCGACCCAGCTACACTCGTATTACCTGAAAGGAATTGTGAAGCAAAAGGGTGAGCACAACTAGCTCAGTAAAGAATATTATGACTAAAGATAAATAAATTATCAATAGTATTCATTAGTAATAAATCAGAGATTTAGAACATATGGTAGATGATAAAACTTTTCAACCATAGTTGCAGCGGAACGAGCAATCCATTAGAAGAGTCAAATAGACCATAAAGTCTATTATCTTCTCCATGTTAAAAGTCCACCAACAATGTTTTATCCCTGTAACATCAATCAACAATTCCTGTCCATAATCACGTGAATAACTCATAATCATAATTGTAGTTCTAAATTCCTTTTCTCATCCAGAACGAAGATAATTTTCATCACCTGAAACATCAAAGATCATGGTTATACCAAATCACAGTTCCTATTCATAATCATACTAATAATTTTATCTTTGCACTACGGGCCAAAGATATTCATCAACAACTCATCTTTGCACTACTGGCCAAAGATATTCCTCAACAGCTCATATTTACACTACAAGCCAAATATATTATTATCTCAAAGAAATATATAATCATTTCAGAATTTATATAACCAATAATTATAACCACGTTGATCATTTCACCTTTGCACTTAAGCTAAAGATATTCAATTATAAATTCAATGGTCATGATCATACCAGTCAACAATTCAACTTTGCACTACTAGCCAAAGAGAACCCATAGTCATGATCGTACCAAAAATCTACCCATCTTTACACTCAAGTCAAAGAGAAATATCATCATTAGGGTTATAAAAATGTTATATATGATAATAAAAAATTAATATGATCAACATATAGTTTTAATCTCAAGAGTAATATTCATAAATCAACTATAATTTGGTTAGAAAAAGAAATCAATTTTGTTATGAATAGTAACTCGTGAATAGTAACCCATGAATAGTAACTCATGAATAGTAACTCGTGAATACTAACTCGTGAATACTAACTCATGAATAATAACTCGTGAATAGTAACTCATGAATAGTAACTCATGAATAGTAACTCGTGAATAGTAACTCATGAATAGTAACTCCGACATGAAAAGATAAGAATTTTACAAGAAAAATCCTACCAATATTCCGGTATAATGATATTGAAAGAAATAATATCATTGATAAAAAAATAACATCCCTTACGACAATATCCCTTACTATCCCTTACTATCCCTTACATAGTAACGACAATATCTCTTACTATCCCTTATAATCCCTTACAATCCCTTATTATCCCTTACCTCAAAAGAGCAGTACTCCTGACTGGAATAACGCTGAACGAACTTGCACCGTATAACAACACTCAAGATATCAAAATACTCACAAGAATACACTCGATAATATAGAGAGAGAAATAGAGAGAAAACTTCAGTTTCTGGTGTGATTTTTAATTCTAACCTAAGCACCCTATTTATAGGAAATTGCTTAGAACACCAAAACAGAAAATTTAATAAAATAATAATATAATTATAAATTTTCTTTAGCCCACCTTTGAAAATCTGGATTCAGCCATCAACATGTGCAAGTGGGGCCCACCAAAGTGTAAAAAACGTTTTTGTTAATAAAAATAAATAAAACTTCCAAAAATCAATTATTTCAGAATTTCGGAACTTCAATAATTCATAATAAATAGCCCTTTTATCAGAAAATTCGAATCTCGCATTTTTTATAGGAAATTCAATTCTCTACAACTTTGCAGAAGAAAGTTTTTCTAAATTCTAAACAGAAATTGACTGAAATCCACAAACGGACGATTTTACAGTCAATAATAAATTTTCGGTCAAGAATTGTGTCCACCAACACACAAAATATGTGTTAATTATTTAATACCACAAAAATACTCTTCCTCCTCATATACTCATATATCCCACATTCATTGTAAAAATATCACTATCAATATATTATTAAAATAATATATTTAAATGAATTATTTTATCAGAAAAAGATAAAATATTAATTTCCAACAATTGTCACATTAAAATTTTTCTTCATCTATATCCACATAAAATTAATATTTTCCTCATCATATAAATTAATAATTAACTATTCACAAATAATATTACAGAATCACATTACTGACAGACAGGCAGTTCCCAGGAAAGAGGTGGCTTTCCAATAAGGATCTTTTCCTTACTGGCGCGCAATTAGATGACCAAACCTCTCCTTAGACAGAACTTTCTAGAATTTGCCAATAATGTTATCTAATAATATTATTCAAATAATATAAATTATTGCTCCGATAATAGAAAATACAGTGTAGTGACAATTATTAAAACAACAGTAATATAAAATATCAACGCAACAATTATTAAATCAATAAAATAAAATACTGAACAGTAATTACTGTAACAATTATTGAGTAATACCTTCTTACGTAAAAATTAATAATTAGTGTAATATCGTGTGCTACTGTGCAACAACGCATATTACTGTGTTTTAACCACCGAATATTCCAACAGTATTAATGGTAACAACTACGTCGTTATTTATAAACAACTTATATTTGTTGTTTTCTTTATCCAATCGCTTTCCGTTATGGGGCCCACAAAAGACTGCGCCGTCGTATGAATATTCCCCGACAGTAAGAATATTCCACGACCAAACGAATATTTCCTGACAACAATGAATATTTTATAACCACTTGCTTATTTTAAAAATTTTGCACATTTCACCCATAACTTTAAACTTTTATTAATTTAACCATTTACTAAATAGAAAAATTGAATACTTTTATTTCATAAAATTCGGGGTCTTACAATCTCTCCTCCTTATGAAATTTCGTCCTCAAAATTTACGTACCTGGTATTTCGAAAAGTTGAGAATACCTTGCTTTCATTTCAGATTCTATCTCTCAGATCATCATGATTTCTCCATTGCTCATCTCCTGTATTTCAGTTATCATTCTAGAATACAACTTCAAAAACAAAGGTTAATTTAACAAATTAACATATCACATAATATCCTGATATTATGACTGACCAACAAATAAGCTTAGGTAGGACACACTAGCGAAGGATTTACTCGTCTCTCCCCTCCTAGTTCTATTCTCCGATCTCCGCCAGAGGTCATATCCCTAAGCTCTGATACCAACTGTAACGCCCCCAAAACAGGTCCATTCCATCCAACCCATTTTGAGTCGCCAAATACATGGTACAGATAACAACTACAACTTTATTACAACAATTGTCGTGCAAAATACAACAACACATATGTTGTGAGTTTGGATACAAATATATACCAACTGTGACTCATGTCCCAACCTTTGATAGCACGTCACAATGACACCTTACATAAAGGTATAGTCAAAAACTGTTTTAGAAATTAGAATATTTGAGAAGTGCTCAAGGAAACCCTCGTACATGGGAGGCCATGCTTTTAGGTTATGATAGATATCATATGGCCACAGAATTATCCTTGGTTAACCCAATAGACCCCAAAGAAAAATGAGAATATTACTATCATATTCTTTCCAATAGTGAGTCTTCTCTTGACATATCATTATCTCCACTGTCTCTAACTGAGAATTATACTTCAAACAAACACCGAGATTATATAGGTAGTGCTCGTAGATATACTCGATAAGTGGATGTGCACAACCATGTCTTATGATGACACGAGGTTGTGTGTCGTTAGACATCTTGTATGATAGTGGCAAAACACCCTTCAAATGTTAGGTTCGCCTCACCCTATTGGATTCACCAAATATAACTACTAAATGAACTTTTCTATACTGCTTAGGGAGGACTCCACAGCTAGAGACCACCGTTCTATTCTCTTGTTACCCCCGCTCGACCCAGCTACACTCGTATTACCTGAAAGGAATTGTGAAGCAAAAGGGTGAGCACAACTAGCTCAGTAAAGAATATTATGACTAAAGATAAATAAATTATCAATAGTATTCATTAGTAATAAATCAGAGATTTAGAACATATGGTATATGATAAAACTTTTCAACAATCACGTGAATAACTCATAATCATAATTGTAGTTCTAAATTCCTTTTCTCATCCAGAACGAAGATAATTTTCATCACCTGAAACATCAAAGATCATGGTTATACCAAATCACAGTTCCTGTTCATAATCATACTAATAATTTCATCTTTGTACTACGGACCAAAGATATTCATCAACAACTCATCTTTGCACTACTGGCCAAAGATATTCCTCAACAGCTCATATTTGCACTACAAGCCAAATATATTATTATCTCAAAGAAATATATAATTATTTCAGAATTTATATAACCAATAATTATAACCACGTTGATCATTTCACCTTTACACTTAAGCTAAAGATATTCAATTATAAATTCAATGGTCATGATCATACCAGTCAACAATTCAACTTTGCACTACTAGCCAAAGAGAACTCATAGTCATGATCGTACCAAAAATCTATCCATCTTTACACTCAAGTCAAAGAGAAATATAATCATTCGGGTTATAAAAATGTTTTATATGATAATAAAAAATTAATATGATCAACATATAGTTTTAATCTCAAGAGTAATATTCATAAATCAACTATAATTTGGTTAGAAAAAGAAACTAATTTTGTCATGAATAGTAACTCGTGAATAGTAACCCATGAATAGTAACTCGTGAATAGTAACTCATGAATAGTAACTCGTGAATACTAACTCGTGAATAGTAACTCATGAATAATAACTCATGAATAGTAACTTATGAATAGTAACTCGTGAATAGTAATTCATGAATAGTAACTCCGACATGAAAAGATAAGAATTTTATAAGAAAAATCCTACCAATATTCCGGTATAATGATATTGAAAGAAATAATATCGTTGATAAAAAAATAACATACCTTACGACAATATCCCTTACTATCCCTTACTATCCCTTACATAGTAACGACAATATCCCTTACTATCCCTTATAATCCCTTACAATCCTTTACTATCCCTTACCTCAAAAGAGCAGTACTCCTGACAAGAATAATGCTGAACGAACTTGCACCGTATAGCAACACTCAAGATATCAAAATACTCACAGGAATATACTCGATAATATAGAGAGAGAAATAGAGAGAAAACTTCAGTTTCTGGTGTGATTTTCAATTCTAACCTAAGCACCCTATTTATAGGAAATTGCTTAGAACACCAAAACAGAAAATTTAATAAAATAATAATATAATTATAAATTTTCCTTAGCCCACCTTTGAAAATCTAGATTCAGCCATCAACATGTGCAAGTGGGGCCCACCAAAGTGTAAAAAACATTTTTGTTAATAAAAATAAATAAAACTTCCAAAAATTAATTATTTCGGAACTTCGGAAGTTCAATAATTCATAATAAATAGCCCTTTTATCAGAAAATTCGAATCTCACAAATTTTTATAGGAAATTCAATTCTCTACAACTTTGCAGAAGAAAGTTTTTCGAAATTTCAAACAAAAATTGACTGAAATCCATAAACGGACGATTTTACAATCAATAATAAATTTTCGGTCAAGAATTGTGTCCACCAACACACAAAATATGTGTTAATCATTTAATACCACAAAAATACTCTTCCTCCTCATATACTCATATATCCCACATTCATTGTAAAAATATCACCATCAATATATTATTAAAATAATATATTTAAATGAATTATTTTATCAAAAAAAGATAAAATATTAATTTCCAACAATTGTCACATTAAAATTTTTCTCCATCTATATCCACATAAAATCAATATTTTTCTCATCATATAAATTAATAATTAATTATTCACAAATAATATTACAGAATCACATTACTGACAGCCAGGCAGTTCCCAGGAAAGAGGGGGCTTTCCAATAAGGATCTCTTCCTTACTGGCGCGCAATTAGATGATCAAACCTCTTCTTAGACAGAACTTTCTAGAATTTTCCAATAATATTATCTAATAATATTATTCAAATAATATGAATTATTGCTCCGATAATAAAAAATACAGTGTAGTGACAATTATTAAAACAACAGTAATATAAAATATCAACGCAGCAATTATTGAATCAATAAAATAAAATACTGAACAGTAATTACTGTAACAATTATTGAGTAATGCCTTCTTACGTAAAAATCAATAATTGGTGCAATACCGTGTGCTACTGTGCGACAACGCGTATTACTGTGTTTTAACCACCGAGTATTCCAACAGTATTAACGGTAACAACTACGTCGTTATTTATAAACAACTTATATTTGTTATTTTCTTTATCCAATCGCTTTCCGTTATGGGGCCCACAAAAGACTGCGTTGTCGTATGAATATTCCCCGACAGTAAGAATATTCCACGACCAAACGAATATTTCCCGACAACAATGAATATTTTATAACCACTTGCTTATTTTGAAAATTTTGCACATTTCACCCATAACTTTAAACTTTTATTAATTTAACCATTTACTAAATAGAAAAATTGAATACTTTTATTTCATAAAATTTGGGGTCTTACATCCCTTACGAGTACAACAAATAATATCCCTTAAGAGTACAACAAATAATATCTCTTACCTTAGAAGAAACTGGATATTGGAAAAGTGACGTAGCAGAATACTTTTCTTCTTTCTCTCTATAGTTTCTCTCTCTAGAGTTTTAGTGAATTTGTAAGAAATAATGAAAGAATGAGCTTCTATTTATAGGAGAATGGACTGAATAATAACTAATTCATGAACGGTCAAGATTGATTTACTTTTAAACGGACGGTCCATATTGATTTACTATTAAAACTTAAAGCAACGGTTCATACTGATTTACTATTAAAACTTTAAACCACCGATCCATATTGATTTACTATTATAACTTTCCACCAGTGGTCCATATTGATTTACTATTATATCTTCAACCAACGATCCATATTGATTTACTATTATAACTTCAACCAACGGTCTGAAAAATTATCACATCTCCTCATGGAATAATATTTTACCCAAAAATGATTTGGACCGAAAAGAAATATATATTTTTGGGTGAATAGTATCCCGTTAATAGTACTTTGGGAATATTATCCCATAAATAGTACCCCGACACGAAAAGTTCTCCGAATACCCGATTGAATAATATAACCTCCAGACATCAATTATTATCGAAATAAATGTCGATTTTCACTAACACAAATAATTTCAACACAATAGAACTATCAAATTCATCTTTAATCAACACGAACTTATTCATCATTAATATTATAACTCACAATATTTAACAACCAGGTCGTTTCCAAGAAAGAGAGGGCTTTCCGATAAGGATTTCTCCTTATTGACGCGCAATTAGGTGACCAGACCTCTCCTTGACAGAACTTCTAGACATTGTCAATATTATAAATAATAATATGAATAACTTTACCGTCTCAATTATTGATTTAATAATATAACATATTATACAGATGATACTGTGATAATAATCGAATCAATAATATGAGAGATATGATGCAGCAATTACTATAGCAATAATTGACTATTACTGAGTAACTTCTCACGTAAGCATCAATAACCAATACCGTGTGCTACTATGCAACCACGCGTATTACTGTACTTTTACTACCGGGTAGTTCAACAGTTTTAACCGTAACACTTTCGCCGTTATTTTTATAAAAAGATAATTCTGTCGTTTTCTTACTACGACAATACTTTCGTTGTGGGGTCCACCAATGATTGTGCCATTGTACGGATATTCCCCGACAAAAGAGTATTCCCCGATCAAACGAATATTTTATAACAACTTGCATACTTTGCAAAAATTTTTACATATCACCCTTAACTTTAACCTTTTATCAATTTAACCATTTACGAAATAAAATAATAATTGTAATAAAATTGAATACTTTCATTTCATGAAATTTGGGATCTTACAAACAATCCATTAGAAGAGTCAAGTAGAGCATGATATCTACTATCTTCTATGATTTAAAAGTTCATCATTAATATTTTATCATTGTAACACAGCTCAGTAAATAATCAACACCACTGAATTATCCATGCACTACGGGCCAAGGATATTCATTAGTATCACATCCACGAATTATCCATGCACTACGAGCCAAGGATATTCGTTATTATTACCAATGGTCATGATCATGCCAACAACTGTCCATCAATGCACTACGGGCCAATGAGGACTTTTACCACATTATTTGTAACATTACAGGTCATGATTATACCGATACATAATTTCTGGTCATAATCATACCAATCAGCAGTCCATCTATGCACTACGGGCCAAAGAAGACTTTCATCATAATATAAGCATGAGGATAATGGCAATGATATAAGAATTCAATCAAACGAGATGATGGATAAATTTTAAAGATTTATAATTCAATTTATCTAGAGTTCAAGAATGTCCAAATTGTCAACATGATAACTGATTTGTAGAGTAAAATTTAAGAATAATATTCATGTATAAAATAATCCGGACAGAAAAAAAAATTAATTTTTGTCATGAATAGTACACGGGTGAATAGTACCCGAGTGAATAGTACCCTATAAATAGTACTTTATGAATAGTACTTCGTGAATACTACCCCGTGAATAGTATCCCGACATGAAAAGATTAAAATTTAACAAGAATGTTCAGAAAAATATCCTTATGAAACGATACTAGATGAAACACAAATGTCAAGGAGTATGGAAGCAATACTTACCACAGTAAGTTTAAATTTAGGAATATGAAATGAAATAATATCTCTTACATAATATGGAGTATGAAAGAAGATAATATTTCTTATGACTATTGCAATAAAATAATATCCTTTACCTTAGTAGAAACTGGATTTGACTGGAATTTTAGATATTATTCTGAGAAAATCTTACACAAATATCTACACTCAAAATATCCTTATACTCAAGAAAAATACTCACAATACTATAGAATAACAATTTCTGATATTGACGGTGTGTTTTAGGAAGGAGGGTTACCCCCTATTTATAGTGAATCCTCGGAGGAAAAAATTAATTAAACAAGCCTAACTTTGCCAAACATTCACTCCTCATTTTTTATAGTTGGGCCCCACAATTTGGAGAAATTTGCTTGTAAGAGGAATCCTTACCAACGAATTTAAGAAAAACAAGGACAAGCTACATTGCTTTTGTAGAGTCGGCCCTGGTCAAGGGCTAACAGGGATACCGCCTAGGGCCCATAGTTAAGGGTGGGTCCAAATTTTTTTATAAGCTTATGTATTTATTTGTATAAAAAAAATAAAATAATAAAAAGATTAGCGATATTATGCATTGAAAATGATATGTTAGAAAACATTAAATATGATAGTATAATTGATGATTTTGCATCTAAAAGTGCAACAAGAAGATATTTTAAATAATCATTTAAAATGTCTTCTTGTTACCCTAGGCCTTAAAAAACTCAGGACCGGTTCTATACTTTTGAACAATGCATCCAAATACAATTTGTTCACTCATTCTCTTTAATCACATGCTTATATATATATATATATATATATATATATATATATATATATATATATATATATATATATATATATATATATATATATATGTAAGACCCCGAATTTTATGAAATAGAAGTATTTAATTTTTTTTACAATTATTATTCGGTAAATGGTTAAATTTATAAAAAGTTTAAAGTTAAGGGTGATATATGTAAATTTTTCAAAATAAATAAGTGGTTATAAAATATTCATTGTTGTCAGGGAATATTTGTTTGGTCGTGGAATATTCTTATTGTCGGAAAATATTCGTACGATGGCGCAGTTATTTGTGGGCCCCATAACGGAAAACTGTCGGACGAAGAAAACGACACGTATGAGTTTTTTTATAAATAACGGTGTAATTGTCGCTGTTAACAATGTTGGAATACCCGGTGGTTAAAATACAGTAATACGCGTGATTGTACAGTAGCACACGGTATTGTACAGTATTTTTGGATTATTGATTCTTACGTAAGAAGGCACTACTCAATAATTGCTACAATAATTACTGTTCAATATTTTATTTTATTGATTCAATAATTGCTACGTTGATATTTTATATTATTGTTGTTTTAATAATTATCACTGCATAGTATTTCACATTATCAGATCAATAATTTATATTATTTGAATAATATTATTAGATAATATTATTGACAATGTCTAAGGAAGTTCTGTCTAGGAAAGGGGTTTGGTCACCTAATTATGCGTCAATAAGGATAAATTCTTATCGGAAACCTCCCTCTTTCCTAGGAATGAACTGGTTGTCATTATTGTGATTCAGTAATATTATTTGTGAATAATTAATTATTAATTTATATGATAAGAAAATATTTATTTTATGTGGATATAAATGAAGGAATTAATGCTGAGGAGTTTTATCAGTATTTGGTCGGAATGGAGGTATTAAAAATCATCCGTATTTAGATTTCGATCATTTTCTATTTGGAATTTAGAAAAAATTTCTTCTACAAAGTTGTAGATAATTAAATTTTCTATGAAATTGACATAAAATTCGTATTTTTCTGATCAAATGATTCTTTATTATGAATTATTGAAGTTTCGAAAGTAAATGTTTTTATTAAAACATTTTGGTGGGATTTTCTAGATGGTGGGCACCACTCTTGTCCTTGTTTGTGTGCTGAGAAATTTCAAGAGTGGTGTGCATGGAAAATTTGTATAGAAAATTATTTTATTAAATTTTAGTCTGCTTTGACGTTCTAGCAATTTTCTATAAATAGGATGCTTAGTTAGAATTGAAAATCACACCAGAATCAGAAGTTCTCTCTCTATAATATCAAGCGTATTTTTTTGAGTATTTAGATACTTTGAGTGTTGCTATACAGTGCAAATTTCTTTCAGTATTATATCTGATATTTTAGTCAGAAGTACTATTCTTATGAGGTAAGGGATGTTATTTTCTTCGTAAATGATGTTATTTCTTTCAATATCATTATACCGAAATATTGATATGAATTTTATTATAAAATTTTTACCTTATCATGTCGAGGTTACAATTCACGTATACGGTACTATTCATGAATACGGTACTATTCATGAGTACTATTCACGAAGTATGATTTTTATTATGAAATTATTACCTTTTTGTGTCGGGGTTACTATTCACGTATACGACACTATTCACGTATATAATACTATTCACATATACGATACTATTCATGTATATGGTACTATTTACGTATACATCACTATTTACGTATACGGTACTATTTATGAATACGGAGTATTATGCACGAGTTACTATTCACAGGTTACTATTTATGAGATACTATTCATGACAAAATTAGTTTTTTTCTGACCAAATTATCGTTGATTTATTAATCTTTCTCTTGAAATTAAATCTATGTTTTGATCATATTACTTTTATTATCATATATAACATTTTTATAATCCTGGTGATGAAATTTCTCCTTCACTTGAGTATAAAGGTGGGTAGATTATTGGAATGATCGTGACTATGGGTTCTCTTTGGCCAATAGTGCAAAGTTAAATTGTTGACTGGTATGATCATGACCATTGAATTTATAATTGAATATCATTAGCTTAAGTGCAAAAGTGTATTGATCAACATGGTTAGAATTATTATTTATATAAATTCTGAAATGATTATATATTTCTTTGAGATATTAATATCTTTGGCCTGTAGTGCAAAGATGACCTGTTATTGAATATCTTTGGCATGTAGTGCAAATATGACATGTTGTTGAATATCTTTGGCCCATAGTGCAAAGATGACCTGTTGTTGAATATCTTTGGCTTGTAGTGCAAAGATGACCTGTTGTTGAATATCTTTGGCCCGTAGTGCAAAGATGACCTGTTGATGAATATCTTTGGCTCGTAGTGCAAAGATGAATTTATTAGTATGATTATGAACATGAACTGTGATTTGGTATAACCATGATCTTTGATGTTTCAGGTAAAGATAGGTGATGAAAATTATCTTCGTTCTAGGTGCGAAGAGGAATTTAGAACCACAATTATGATTATGAGTTATTCACATTATTGTGGACAGGAACTATTAACTGATGTTACAGGGATACAACATTGTTGATGAACTTTTAACATGGAGAAGATAATAGACTTTATAGTCTATTTGACTCTTCTAATGGATTTCTCGTTCCGCTGCAACTATAGTTGAAACGTTTTATCATCTACCATATGTTCTAAATCTCTGATTTATTACTGATGAAGGCTATTAAAAATTTAATTATCTTTAGTCGTGATATTCTTTACTAGGCTATTTATGCTCACCCTTTTGCTTTAAAATTCCTTTCAGGTAATAAGAGTGTAGCTAGGTCTAGCGGGGGTAACAAGGGAATAGAAAGGTGGTCTATAGATGTTGAAGTTTCTCCTAAATAAGTATGGAACTAATTTTATTGAGAATTTTAGATAAGTGTGTCGTATTTTGTACATCATTTAACCGTTTATTTTGGTGAACCAAATAGGGTGAGGTGAACCCAACTTTGAAAGGGTGTTTTGCCATTATCATACAAGATGTCTAATGACATACGACTTCGTGTTATCATAAGACACGGTTGTGCACATCCACTTGCTGAGTATATCTACTAGCACTTCCTATATAATCTTGGAGTTTGGTTGAAATATAATTCTCAATTGAAGACAATGGAGATAATTATATGTCAAGAGAAGACTCACCATTGGAAAGAACATGATAGTAATCTTCTCATTTTTATTTGGGGTCTATTGGGCCAACCAAAGATAATTCTCGAGTCATATGATATCTATTATAACTTAGATGTATAGCCTCTCATGTACGAAGGTTTCCTTAAGTATTTTCTAAAGATTTTAATTTCTAAAACAGTTATTAACTGTACCTTTATGTAAGGTATCAATGTGATGTGTTATCCAGGTAAAGGGATGAGAGTTACAGTTGGAATCTATTTGTATTAAAACTCACAGCATATGTGTTGTCGTATTTTGCATGACAATTGTGATAATAAAGTTTGTAGTTATTTTCTGTACCATGTATTTGGCGACTCAGAATGGGTTGGGTGGATTGGACCTATTTTGAGGGCGTTACATATTATAATAATATTATTATTTAAAAAAATTATAATATATTATAATAATATATAGGAATGAATATTTTATCGGAGAAAATAATAGCCTTCAACAAATATTTCATACTAAATTCCTTCCTTTATATCAAAATTGGACCAATATCCATCACATAATAATTATTCATAAATAATATTATAAACTCATAATATTAACAACCAGATCATTCCCAGGAAAGTGGGGGCTTTCCAATAAGGACTTCTCCTTATTGGCGAGTAATTAAGTGACCAAACTCCTTTTCTCGACAGAACTTTCTAGACATTGTCAATAATACAAATAATAATATGAATAACGTTGTCGTCTCAATTATTGATTTAATAATATAAAATATTGTGACAATAATTGAATCAATAATATGAGATACTATGCAGCAATTACTGTGGCAATAATTAAATAAAACTGAGTGACTTCTCACGTAAGCATCAATAATCAAAGATATTGTACAATACTGTGTGCTACTATGTAACCACGCGTATTACTGTACTTTTATCACCGGAAATTTCAAGAGTTAACAGTAAAACTTTTGTCGTTATTTTTATAAAAAGTTATTTGTGTCGTTTTCTAACTCCGACAGTAATTCTGTTGTGAGATCCACCAATGATTGTGTCATTGTACGAATATTCCCCGACTAAACGAATATTTTATGATAACTTGCTTACTTTTCCAAAATTTTTAAATATTACCCACAACTATAACATTATATCAAATCCACACCTTATTATTCAAAATAATATTTAGAGAAAAATTAATCTTTATTCATAAAAGTTGGGGTCTTACAACTTACATACTATAGAGTATGGAAAAAAATAATATTTCTTACGAATATTGAACGAAAATAATATCCCTTACATTAGTAGGAGAGTAAATATGACTGGTATAACGTAGATATTCTTGAGGAAAACTTGCACTATTTGCTACACTCAAAGTGTTCTTGATTCTGGTGTGATTTTTATTTCTTAACTAAGCATCCTATTTATAGAAGAATGGCAGGGCACTATTTAAGAATAATCACGGATGAACAGAAAGAAAATTCACAGGCGCGAATTCGAAGAAAAATCTAATTTTTACTATTCATTAGTGTGCAATAAAATATTCTAATAAAATAAAAACTTTATATAAAATATAATATATTATATTTATAATCTAATAAAATAAATAACTTTATATATAATATAAAAAGTATTTTATTTTATATAAAAAGTTTTCTATTTTATTACTATTATAATAATAATAAAACAAAACTGAGACAACTTTCTACCGGCGATTTTGAAAAATGAGTAAGCGGGATCCATGTAATAAGCCAAACTTACAACAAATATGTGACACCCCCAAAATAGGTATACAACACTCATTCTGAGTCGCCAAAATACATGGTACAGAAACAACTACATCTTTACTATTACAACATAAGAACTGTGAGTTTAAATACAAATATTGTCAACTAGATAATATCCACGCTCAAATAAGTTCTCATTACAATTATTGATACATTATTTCACAAAAATGGTGAGGACTACTAAAATAACTTCTAGAACCATCATTCCATACCCCGACTAGTACTCGCTACATTTTTGCCTCCTGAGAAAAATGGAACAAAAAAGAAAAGGGTGAGCTCAACTAGCCTAGTAAAGAATATTATGACTAAGATAATACAGAACAAATTATCATTAGTCTTCAACAGGGAAAAAAATCTAATAGAATACAATAGACAACAAGTTTTAAATCAATATTCGCAGCGGAAAATAATAATTCATAGAAGAGTTACGTAGAGAATGAAATCTACTATTATCTATGAATTTAAAAGTCCATCATCAATATTTTATCCCTGTAACATCAATCAATATTTATCTTTGTCCTACAAGCCAAAGATATTCATCAGTTGGTCATGTTCATCTCAACACCTGTTCATCTTTGCACTACGGGCCAAAGATATTCATCAGAAATCATTCATCTTTGCACTACAGGCCAAAGATATTCAGTTATATCATCATTTAGGACTGAGGATGATGAAAAATATTTTAAAGAAAATGAATCCAGTGAAGCAAAATAACAAATATTAAGGATTCGTATTTCGATTTATCCATGTCCAAAAATACTTTATAAGTAATCATAGTGAAGTAAAATTCAAGAATGATCAAAACATGGATACAGACAAAGCTAGTATCCAGAATAGATATTTTGGACGAAAAGAAGAAAATTTCATTTTTCGGTGAATAGTAACTCGTGAATAGTAACTCATGAATAGTAACTCATGAATAGTAACCCCGACATGAAAAGTTCCAAATTTGATAAAAATTTCTAATTAATATTTCGGCATAATGATATTGAAGAAATAATATCATTTTTGAATAAAATAACATCCCTTACCTCAAAATAACGGTACTTTTGATCGGAATATCGGATAGAAAGCCGAAGGAAACTTGTACCGAACAGCAAGTCTCAAAGTATATAAATAGTCACTAAAATACGCTCGACAATATAGAGAGAAAGAAAACTTGTTTCTGGTGTGATTTTTAATTCTAACATAAGCGCCTATTTATAGGAAAATGCTAGAACGCCATAGGATACTAAATATTAAATTAATATTATTTTAAACAACCATTCTACGTATGCTAATCAAGACTCAAGACCAGCCCCTCAATGCTAAAAATTTCAGCTGCCCATGTGTTGTCAAACAAGAGTGGATCCCACCCATAAATTAATAAAAATTATTTTATTTTCTGGAACTTCAACAATTCATAGAAAATAGACCGTTTATCAAAAAAATACGAATTTTATGTCCATTCTGGCTGAAATTGAATTCTCTACAACTTTGTAGCTTTGAGTTTTTCCAAATTCCAAACATAAAATATCTGAAATCCATAAACGGATGATTTTTAATACATCTACACCGATAAAATACTAATAAAATACTTCAGCATTAATTCCTTCATTTTTATCCTCATAAAAATAAATATATCCATCATTTATATCCACGTATAATAAATATTTCCTTATCATATGAATCAATAATTAATTATTCACAAATAATATTACAGAATCACATTTATGACAACCAGGCCGTTCCCAGGAAAGAGGGGGCTTTCCAATAAGAATTTCTCCTTACTGGCGCGCAATTAGGTGACCAAACCTATCCTTGACATAACTTTCAAGACATTACCAATAATGTTATCTAATAATATTATTCCAAATAATATGAATTATTGATCTGATAATGGAGATGATGTGCAGTGACAATTATTAAGCAACAAAAATATAAAATATCAACGCAGCAATTATTGAAGCAATAAAATAAAATATTGAACAGTAATTACTGTAACAATTATTGAGTAGTGCATTCTTACGTAAGAATCAATAATTGGTGCAATACAATGTGCTACTGTGCAACAACGCGTATTACTGTGTTTTAACCACCGGGCATTCCAACAGTATTAACGGTAACAACTACGCCGTTAATTATAAACAACTTATACTTGTCGTTTTTTTTCATCCAATCGCTTTCCGTTATGGGGCCCACAAAAGACTGCTCCGTCGTACGATTATTCCCCGACAGGAAGAATATTTCACGACCAAACGAATATTTCCCGACAACAATGAATATTTTATAACCACCTACTTATTTGAAATATTTGCGCATTTTACCAATAACTAACCTCATTAATCAATTTAACCCTTACTATTTCAAAATAATAAATAGAGAAAATTTAAATTTCATTTATTAATAATTTGGGGTCTTACAACCTCCTCTCTTTATGAAATTTCGTCCTCGAAATTGACGTACGTACCTGATGTTTTGAAAAGATGAGGATACCTCGCTTTCATTTCCGTTTCCAACTCCCAGGTCATTTCATCAATAACATGGTTTCTCCACAAAACTTTAACTTGTGGTATGACCTTCGTGCGTAGGACATGCTCCTTCCTATCCAAGATCTTGACAGGTACCTCTTCGTACGTTAAGTCTTCAGCTATCTCGTCTGGTTCTAACTCAATAATGTAGTTTGGGTCTTTCACATATTTACGTAACGCAGATATATGAAAAATATTATGAACACGAGACATACTTGGAGGTAACGCGAGTCTATAGGCCACATTTCCTACTCGGTCAAGAATCTGAAATGGACCAATAAATCGTGGATTGAGCTTTCCTCTCTTCCCAAATCTTGTATCTCCTTTCCATGGAGCCACACGTAATAATACATGATCCCCAATGTCAAATTTCACGTCCTTTCGATGAAGATCCGCATAACTCTTTTGTCGATCATGTGCCGTTTGCATACATTGTCGAATCGTTTAGATCTTCTCTGTAGTCATTCGTACCAACTCTGGTCCTAGCAACGTTGCTTCTCCCACCTCATCCCAACATACTGGAGAGCGACACTTTCGTCCATATAATGCTTCAAATGGGGCCACACCTATACTTGCCTGATAACTGTTATTGTAGGAGAATTCCACCAATGGTAGGTAATTATCTCAACTCCCTTTGAAATCTAGGACACAAAGTCTTAATAGATCTTCAAGAGTTCGAATAGTCCTCTCTGATTGTCCGTCCGTTTGAGGATGGTATGCCGAACTAAATCATAAATCTGTGCCCATAGCTTTTTACAAGCTAACCCAAAATCTTGAAGTGAATCTTGGGTCACGATCTGAAACTATGGATACTTGCATGTCATGCAGTCTCACAATTTCATCTACGTATATACGAGCAAGACGTTCAAGGGAATAAGTCTCTCGTATCGACAAGAAATGGGCAGACTTGGTTAATCTATCAACAATAACCCAAATCGCATCTATGCCTTGAGAAACTTTGGGAAGACCTGTAACGAAATCCATGGTAATGTGTTCCCACTTCCATTTCGGAATCTCAAGTGGTTGCAATGGACCTTTTGGCACTTGATGCTCTGCCTTTACATGTTGACAAGTTAAACACCTTGAGATAAACTCTGTGATTTCTCTCTTCATATTGTTCCACCAAAATGTATGTCGAATATCATGATATATTTTGGTACTTCCAGGATGAATTGTAAACGGTGTGTTGTGTGCCTCCATCATGATTCTATGCTTCAAATCAGAGTCGTTAGGAACACAAAATCTGGAGTTGAATCTAAGTATTCTTTCTTCATCGATTCTTGCTTCTGGAATAGCACCTTCTTGCACTTTCTTCTTCATACGTATCAGCTCCGGGTCTGTGGTTTGAGCAACTTTAACTTTATCGATTAAAGTTGGTTCTATGCGTATACTTGACATCATCGCACTCGTTTCTATATATGATCTTCTACTCAACGCGTCAGCTACCACGTTTGCTTTTCCAGGATAATATTGAATAGTGTGGTCGTAATCTTTCAACAGCTCGAGCCAACGTCGTTGACGCATGTTGAGTTCTTTTTGAGTGAAGAAATATTTGAGGCTTTTATGGTCTGAATAAATCTCCACTTTCTCCCCATATAGATAGTGCCTCCAGATCTTTAGCACGAAAACGACTGCTGCCAACTCTAGATCATGAGTAGGATAATTTCTCTCATATTCTTTAAGTTGTCGCTAGGCATAGGCTATAACTTTTCCACGTTGCATGAGAACACATCCTAGCCCTTTGCCTGAAGCATCGCTGTAGATAACAAATCCATCTGAACCAGATGGTATGGTCAAAACAGGTGCCGAAATGAGTCTCCTCTTAAGCTCTTGAAAACTCTTCTCGCATTCCTCGCTCCATACAAATTTGATATCTTTTTGAGTCAGCTGAGTTAACGGAGTAGCGATTCGAGAAAACCTCTCCGATAATAACCAGCTAAGCCCAGAAAGCTACGTACTTCGGTCACCGTCTTTGGTTGCTCCCAACTTTGTATTGCTTCAATCTTCGCCGGGTCAACAGATACTCCATGTTTTGACACCACGTGCCCTAGGAATGCTACTTCCTCATGCCAGAACTCGCATTTCTTCAACTTAGCATATAACTTGTTTTCACGCAGCCTTTGGAGTACCAGCTTCAAATGGTGCTCATGATCTTCACGACTTTTGGAATATATGAGGATGTCATCAATAAAGACAACAACGAACTGATCTAAATAATCCTTGAATACTCGGTTCATCATATCCATGAAAGCCGCAGGAGCATTAGTCAATCTAAAAGACATGACTAGGAATTCATAATGCCCGTACTAAGTTCTGAAGGCAGTCTTCGGAATATCCTCAGTTTTAACCTTCAGCTGATGATATCCAGAACGAAGATCAATCTTTGAAAAGAATTGTGCTCCTTGTAACTGGTCAAACAGGTCATCAATACGAGGTAGCGGATACCTATTCTTGATAGTGACATGGTTTAATTCCCGGTAATCAATACAAAGTCGCATACTCCCGTCTTTCTTCTTTACGAATAAAACAGGAGCACCCCAAGGAGATGTACTAGGACGAATGAAACCGATGTCTAATAACTCCTGTAGTTGGACTTTTAACTCCTGAAGTTCAATAGGAGCCATTCGATATGGGGTTTTAAAAATGGGCTTTGTACCCGGGAAGCTCTTCAGGAAATACGTCAGGAAAGTCAATAACAACAGGAATATTATTCAAATTTGACGTGTCTTTATTCAAATCCATAACTTGGGCTAAGAAAGCTTGACATCCATTTTTTAATAAACGAATGGCTTTATGGCTTGATATAATAGTGATTGATTTTAATGGCTTAGTTACTTGAATTCGTACAACAAGTTGGTTAGGAATATGAAAACTAATAACCTTACGAAAATAATCAATTTTTGCATGATGAGTAGTTAACCAATCAATCCCTAAGATCACATCAAAAGCAAGTATCTTTAAAGAGATAAGGTCAACAGGTAATGTGATGGTACCAACTTGGATCAAACAAGATTTATAAACAGTGGATGTGATGAAAGTTTCTCCTAACGGATTCTCCACAGATAAATCAAAGTCTAACTTCTCCGGAGTCAAGTTTAAACGTTGAGCACAAGCAGGAGAAATAAATGAATGGGTAGCACCAGTATCTAGCAAGGTATAAACTTCGCATGAATTTATGATTAGCTTACCCGTGATAACCTCGTTTGGTTCCTCGCATGTTGACCAGTCACAACAAACACTCTTTCAGGAACCGTTGACTTTATCTTTTCTAGGACAGCTTTTTTAGTCACCATCCCCGCTGGACTTGGATATGTCCTTCTTTTCCACAATTATAACATACCTTAAACTGTTGTGGGCATTTTGGGCTGATATGTCCTTCTTTTTCGCACTTATAGCATGTAACCGGTGGTCGTTCTCCTCCTTTAGAACCAGTTGCTGCTGGTGCTGACGTCTTCGTATTGTCATTGTTGAATCTCCTCTTTTTAAAATCTCCTCCCGACTCGCTTCTTCTATTTTTATAGCCACGATTACCACCAGAGTGGTTGTCGTTCTTGTCTGTATTTTTCTTTCTCCGCTGGTTATCATTGTTCTGATGACTGCTGTCACCGATATGATCCTAATTGTGGTCCCTCAGTTGACTGTACTCGTTATCTCGCTCTAATAATTGAGCCCTGTTGACAACATCTGAATAGAGAAAAAATTTATGAGAAATGAGATATTGACGTATGACGGGTTTCAAACCTCTCAGAAACATCCTCGTCATGCGTTCCTCATTCTCCACCAAATGAGGTGAAAACCTGGATAACTCTGCGAACTTCACCTCGTACTGAGACACCGTCATGTTATTCTGCTCCAGTCTAATAAACTCTACCTCCTTCATATGACGAATACTTTCAGGAAAGTACTTGTCATTGAACAGTTTCTGAAATGTCTCCCAAGACATGCTGAGTGCGGCTGGATGGGTACGCTTCACAGACTCCCACCAGTAGTCTGTCTCGCCACGGAACATAAAGGTGGCGAATGGAACCTTCTGTTCCTCCGTGTAACCCAAGATATCGAATATCTTAGTAATTTGGTTGACCCACATTTCCGCCATGATCGGATCCGGCTTTCCCTTAAATTCTGGTGGTCCCAATTCTTTGAACTGTTTGGCTGTGACAAACCGTGAATTGCTATCATTTCCTCCTGTATTTTGAACACGAGTCTCCCTCGTCTGGTTTTGCATGAATTGCAAAAAACTTCTAAACATCCCATCGTTCATCATCGGCTCATTGGTATTGTTCACAGGAGGAACATTGCCAGCATGTTGCACGTTCTTCTCGTTGGTGAGCACATGTGTCTCCACGGTCTCATTTACTCCACTGTTAACATTCTCAATCGACATTCTCAAATACTGCCACAAAACAAGGGTTAATTAAATAAATTAACAAATCATATACTACCCCTATATTATGACCGACCAATAAATAAGCTTAGGTAGAACACACTAACGAAGGATTTACTCGTCTCTCCCCTCCTAGTTCTATTCCCCGATCTCTGCCAGAGATCATATCCCTAAGCTCTGATACCAACCGTGACGCCACCAAAATAGGTATACAACACCCATTCTGAGTCGCCAAAATACATGGTACAGAAACAACTACATCTTTACTATTACAACATAAGAACTGTGAGTTTAAATACAAATATTATCATCTAGACAATAACCACACTCAAATAAGTCTTCATTACAATTATTGATATATTATTTCACAAAAATGGCGAGGACTACTAAAATAACTTCTAGAACCATCATTCCATACCCCGACTAGTACTCGCTACATTCTCGCCTCCGAGAAAAATTAAACAAAAAGAAAAAGAGTGAGCTCAACTAGCCCAGTAAAGAACATTATGACTAAGATAATACAGAACAAATTATCATTAGTCTTCAACAGGAAAAAAAATCTAATAGAATACAATAGACAACAAGTTTTAAATCAATATTCGCAGCGGAAAATAATAATTCATAGAAGAGTTACGTAGAGAATGAAATCTACTAATATCTATGAATTTAAAAGTCCATCATCAATATTTTATCCCTGTAACATCAATCAATATTTATCTTTGTCCTACAAGCTAAAGATATTCATCAGTTGGTCATGTTCATCTCAACACCTGTTCATCTTTGCACTACGGGCCAAAGATATTCATCAGAAATCATTCATCTTTGCACTACAGGCCAAAGATATTCAGTTATATCATCATTTAGGACTGAGGATGATGAAAAATATTTTAAAGAAAACGAATCCAGTGAAGCAAAATAACAAATATTAAGGATTCGTATTTCGATTTATCTATGTCCAAAAATACTTTATAAGTAATCATAGTGAAGTAAAATTCAAGAATGATCAAAACATGGATACAGACAAAGCTAGTATCCAGAATAGATATTTTGGACGAAAAGAAGAAAATTTTATTTTTCGATGAATAGTAACTAGTGAATAGTAACTCATGAATAGTAACTCCGACATGAAAAGTTCCAAATTTGATAAAAATTTCCAACCAATATTTTGGCATAATGATATTGAAGAAATAATGTAAGACCCCGAATTTTATGAAATAAAAGTATTCAATTTTTCTTATAATTACTATTTAGTAAATGGTTAAATTGATAAATGTTAAAGTTAAGGGTGATATATGAATTTTTTTTTTGAAATACACAAGTGGTTATAAAATATTCATTGTTGTCTGGGAATATTCGTTTGGTCGTGGAATATTTATTATTGTCGGAGAATATTCATACGACGGCACATCCTTTTGTGGGCCCCATAACGGAAAGCGATTGGATGAAGAAAACGACAAAAGTAAATTGTTTATAAATAACGGCGTAGTTGTTACCATTAGCACTGTTGGAATACCCGGTGGTTAAAACACAGTAATACGTGTTGTTGCACAGTAGCACACTGTATTGCACAAATTATTGATTCTTACGTAAGAAGGCACTACTCAATAATGGTTACAGTAATTACTGTTTAGTATTTTATTTTATTAATAATTGCTGCGTTGATATTTTATATTACTGTTGTTTTAATAATTGTCACTACACAGTATTTTCTATTATCGGAGCAATAATTCATATTATCTGAATAATATTATTAGATAACATTATTGATAATGTCTAGAAAGTTCTGTCTAAGGAGAGGTTTGGTCATCTAATTGCGCGCCAGTAAGGAAGAGATCCTTATTGGAAAGTCCCCTCTTTCCTGGGAACGGCCTGGTTGTCAGTACTGTGATTCTGTAATATTATTTGTATATAATTAATTATTGATTTATATGATGAGGAAAATATTGATTTTATGTGGATATAGATGGAGAAAATTTTTAATTTGACAATTGTTAAAAATTAATATTTTATCTTTCTCTGATAAAATAATTCATTTAAATATATTATTTTAATAATATATTGATGGTGATATTTTTATAATGAATGTAGAATATATGAGTATATGAGGAGGAAGAGTATTTTTGTGGTATTAAATGATTAACACATGTTTTGTGTGTTGGTGGACAGAATTCTTGACCGAAAATTTATTATTGACTGTAAAATCGTCTGTTTATGGATTTCGGTAAATTTTTGTTTGGAATTTGGAAAAACTTTCTTCTGCAAAGTTGTAGAGAATTGAATTTCCTATAAAAACTCGCGAGATTTGAATTTTCTGATCAAAGGGCTATTTATTATGAATTATTGAAGTTCTGAAGTTCCGAAATAATTGATTTTTGGGAGTTTAAGTTAATTATTTTGAGAAAAACATTTTTTTGTGAGATGGTGGGGCCCACTGGTTGTTAAAATGTGCTGAATTCAGATCTTCAAAGGTGGGCTTGAAAATTTATATATATATATTAATATTATATTAAATTTTCTGCTTTGGTGTTCTAAGCAATTTCCTATAAATAGGGTGCTTAGGTTAGAATTGAAAATCACACCAGAAACTGAAGTTTTCTCTCTATTTCTCTCTCTATATTATCGAGTGTATTCTTGTGAGTATTTTGATATCTTGAGTGTTGCTATACGGTGCAAGTTCGTTCAGCGTTATTCCAGTCAGAAGTACTGCTCTTTTGAGGTAAGGGATAGTAAGGGATATTGTTGTAAGGGATGTTATTTCTTTTTAAATGATATTATTTTCTTCAATATCATTATGCCGAAGTATTGATCTGAACTTTTTATCAAATTTAGAACTTTTCATGTCGGGGTTACTATTCATGAGTTACTATTCACGAGTTACTATTCATGAGTTACTATTCATGAGTTACTATTCATGAGTTACTATTCACGAGTTACTATTCACGAGTTACTATTCATGAGTTACTATGCACGAGTTATTATTCATGAGTTACTATGCACGAGTTACTATTTATGAGTTACAATTCACGAGTTACTATTCAGGGGTTACTATTCACGAGTTACTATTCATGAGTTACTATTCACGAGTTACTATTTATGAGTTACTATTCATGAGTTATTATTCATGAGTTACTATTCACGAGTTACTATTCATGAGTTACTATTCACGAGTTACTATTCATGAGTTACTATTCATGGGTTACTATTCACGAGTTACTATTAATGACAAAATTGATTTCTTTTTCTAACCAAATTATAGTTGATTTATGAATATTACTCTTGAGATTAAAACTATATGTTGATCATATTATTTTTTTGTCATATATAACATTTTTATAACCCTAATGATGATATTTCTCTTTGACTTGAGTGTAAAGATGGGTAGATTATTGGTATGATCATGACTAGAGTTCTCTTTGTCCAGTAGTGAAAAGTTGAATTGTGACTGGTATGATCATGACCATTGAATTTATAATTGAATATCTTTAACTTAAGTGCAAAGGTGAAATGATCAACATGGTTATAATTATTGGTCATATAAATTCTGAAATGATTATATATTTCTTTGAGATAATAATATATTTGGCCTGTAGTGCAAATATGAACTATTGAGGAATATCTTTGGCCTGTCGTGCAAAAGATGAGTTGTTGATGAATATCTTTGGCCCGTAGTGCAAAGATGACTTGTTGAGGAATATCTTTGGCCTGTAGTGCAAAGATGAGTTGTTGATGAATATCTTTGGCCCGTAGTGCAAAGATGAAATTATTAGTATGATTATGAACATGAACTGTGATTTGGTATAACCATGATCTTTGATGTTTCAGGTAAAGACAAGTGATGAAAATTATCTTTGTTCTGGATGAGAAGAGGAATTTAAAACTACAATTATGATTATGAGTTATACATGTGATTGTGGACAGGAATTGTTGATTGATGTTACAGGGATAAAACATTGTTGGTGGACTTTTAACATGGAGAAGATAATAGACTTTATGGTCTATTTGACTCTTCTAATGGATTGCTCGTTCCGCTGCAACTATGGTTGAAAAGTTTTATCATCTACCATATGTTCTAAATCTCTGATTTATTACTGATGAATACTATTGATAATTTATTTATCTTTAGTCATAACATTCTTTACTGAGCTAGTTGTGCTCACCCTTTTGCTTCACAATTCCTTTCAGGTAATAAGAGTGTAGCTGGGTCGAGCAAGGGTAACAGGAAAATAGAACGATGGTCTCTAGCTGTGGAGGTTCTCCCGAAGCAGTATAGAAAAGTTCATTTAGTAGTTTTATTTGGTGAATCCAATAGGGTAAGGTGTACCCAACGTTGGAAGGGTGTTTTGTCACTGTCATACAAGATGTCTAACGACACACAACCTCGAGTCATCATAAGACATGGTTGTGTACATCCACTTGCTGAGTATATCTACGAGCACTACCTATATAATCTTGGTATTTCTTTGAAGTATAATTCTCAATTAGAGACAGTTGAGATAACGATAAGTCGAGAGAAGACTCACCATTGAGAAGAATATGATAGTAATATTCTCATTTTTCTTTGGGGTCTATTGGGTCAACCAAGGATAATTCTGTGGCCATATGATATCTATCATAACCTAGAAGCATGGCCTCCCATGTACGAGGGTTTCCTTGAGTACTTTCCAAAGATTCTAATTTCTAAAATAGTTTTTGACTATACCTTTATGTAAGGTGTCATTGTGACGTGCTATCCAAGGTTGGGACATGAGTCACAGTTGGTATATATTTGTATCCAAACTCACAGTATATGTGTTGTTGTTTTTTACACGACAATTGTTGTAATAAAGTTGTAGTTATTATCTTTACCATGTATTTGGCGACTCAGAATAGGTTGGATGGAATGGACCTATTTTGGGGGCGTTACATTTGGTATCAGAGCCATAAGTAAAGAGCCCCGAGCCTCTCGCTGGTGACTTCCTGTTGATGGGGGATGCACCGAAGCCAGACTCTCCGTAGGGGACGCCGTTCTGCGGTGGCAAACTGATAGGTACCATTGTGAGGTGCTGTGGTTGAAGCACCATGAGAGTCACATTTGGTATCAGAGCTTAGGGATATGATCTCTGGCGGAGATCGGGGAATAGGACTAGGAGGAGAGAGACGAGTAAATCCTTCGCTAGTGTGTCCTATCTAAGCTTATTTGTTGGTCAGTCATAATATCGGGATATTATGTGATATGTTAATTTGTTCAATTAACCTTTGTTTTGAAGCTGTATTCTAGAATGATATCTGAAATACAGGAGATGAGCAATGAAGAAATTATGATGACAGGAAAGATGGAATCTGAAATGAAAGCAAGGTATTCTCAACTCTTTGAAATACTAGGTACATAAATTTCGAGGACGAAATTTCATAAGGAGGGGAGATTGTAAGACCCCAAATTTTATGAAATAAAAGTATTCAATTTTTCTTATAATTACTATTTAGTAAATGGTTAAATTGATAAATGTTAAAGTTAAGGGTGATATATGAATTTTTTTTTTCGAAATACACAAGTGGTTATAAAATATTCATTGTTGTCTGGGAATATTCGTTTGGTCGTAGAATATTCTTATTGTCGGAGAATATTCATACGACGGCACAGCCTTTTGTGGGCCCCATAACGGAAAGCGATTGGATGAAGAAAACAACAAGAGTAAGTTGTTTATAAATAACGGCGTAGTTGTTACCATTAGCACTGTTAGAATACCCGGTGGTTAAAACACAGTAATACGTGTTGTTGCACAGTAGCACACTGTATTGCACAAATTATTGATTCTTACGTAAGAAGGCACTACTCAATAATGGTTACAGTAATTACTGTTTAGTATTTTATTTTATTAATAATTGCTGCGTTGATATTTTATATTACTGTTGTTTTAATAATTGTCACTACACAGTATTTTCTATTATCGGAGCAATAATTCATATTATCTGAATAATATTATTAGATAACATTATTGACAATGTCTAGAAAGTTCTGTCTAAGGAGAGGTTTGGTCATCTAATTGCGCGCCAGTAAGGAAGAGATCCTTATTAGAAAGCCCCCTCTTTCCTGGGAACGGCCTGGTTGCCAGTACTGTGATTCTGTAATATTATTTGTGTATAATTAATTATTGATTTATATGATGAGGAAAATATTGATTTTATGTGGATATAGATGGAGAAAATTTTTAATGTGACAATTGTTGACAATTAATATTTTATCTTTCTCTGATAAAATAATTCATTTAAATATATTATTTTAATAATATATTGATGGTGATATTTTTATAATGAATGTGGAATATATGAGTATATGAGGAGGAAGAGTATTTTTGTAGCATTAAATGATTAACACATATTTTGTGTGTTGGTGGACACAATTCTTGACCGAAAATTTATTATTGACTGTAAAATCGTCCGTTTATAGATTTCGGTCAATTTTTGTTTGGAATTTGGAAAAACTTTCTTCTGCAAAGTTGTAGAGAATTGAATTTCCTATAAAAACTCGCGAGATTTGAATTTTCTGATCAAAGGGCTATTTATTATGAATTATTGAAGTTCTGAAGTTCTGAAATAATTGATTTTTGGGAGTTTAAGTTAATTATTTTGAGAAAAACATTTTTTTGTGAGATGGTGGGGCCCACTGGTTGTTAAAATGTGTTGAATTCAGATCTTCAAAGGTGGGCTTGAAAATTTATATATATATATATATATATATATATATATATATATATATATATATATATATATATTAATATTATATTAAATTTTCTGCTTTGGTGTTCTAAGCAATTTCCTATAAATAGGGTGCTTAGGTTAGAATTGAAAATCACACCAGAAACTGAAGTTTTCTCTCTATTTCTCTCTCTATATTATCGAGTGTATTCTTGTGAGTATTTTGATATATTGAGTGTTGCTATACGGTGCAAGTTCGTTCAGCGTTATTCCAGTCAGAAGTACTGCTCTTTTGAGGTAAGGGATAGTAAGGGATATTGTTGTAAGGGATGTTATTTCTTCTTAAATGATATTATTTTCTTCAATATCATTATGCCGAAGTATTGATCTGAACTTTTTATCAAATTTAGAACTTTTCATGTCGGGGTTACTATTCATGAGTTACTATTCACGAGTTACTATTCATGAGTTACTATTCACGAGTTACTATGCACGAGTTACTATTCATGAGTTACTATTCACGAGTTACTATTCACGAATTACTATTCACGAGTTACTATTCATGAGTTACTATTCATGAGTTACTATGCACGAGTTATTATTCATGAGTTACTATGCACGAGTTACTATTCATGAGTTACTATTCACGAGTTACTATTCAGGGGTTACTATTCATGAGTAACTATTCATGAGTTACTATTCATGAGTTACTATTCACGAGTTACTATTCATAAGTTACTATTCACGAGTTATTATTCATGAGTTACTATTCACGAATTACTATTCATGAGTTACTATTCACGAGTTACTATTCATGAGCTACTATTTATGAGTTACTATTCATGACAAAATTGATTTCTTTTTCTAACCAAATTATAGTTGATTTATGAATATTACTCTTGAGATTAAAACTATATGTTGATTATATTATTTTTTTATCATATATAACATTTTTATAACCCTAATGATGATATTTCTCTTTGACTTGAGTGTAAAGATGGGTAGATTATTGGTATGATCATGACTAGGGTTCTCTTTGTCCAGTAGTGAAAAGTTGAATTGTGACTGGTATGATCATGACCATTGAATTTATAATTGAATATCTTTAGCTTAAGTGCAAAGGTGAAATGATCAACATGGTTATAATTATTGGTTATATAAATTCTGAAATGATTATATATTTCTTTGAGATAATAATATCTTTGGCCTGTAGTGCAAATATGAACTATTGAGGAATATCTTTGGCCTGTAGTGCAAAGATGAGTTGTTGATGAATATCTTTGGCCCGTAGTGCAAAGATGACTTGTTGAGGAATATCTTTGGCCTGTAGTGCAAAGATGAGTTGTTGATGAATATCTTTGGCCCGTAGTGCAAAGATGAAATTATTAGTATGATTATGAACATGAACTGTGATTTGGTATAACCATGATCTTTGATGTTTCAGGTAAAGACAAGTGATGAAAATTATCTTTGTTCTGGATGAGAAGAGGAATTTAAAACTACAATTATGATTATGAGTTATACATGTGATTGTGGACAGGAATTGTTGATTGATGTTATAGGGATAAAACATTGTTGGTGGACTTTTAACATGGAGAAGATAATAGACTTTATGGTCTATTTGACTCTTCTAATAGATTGCTCGTTCCGTTGCAACTATGGTTGAAAAGTTTTATCATCTACCATATGTTCTAAATCTCTGATTTATTACTGATGAATACTATTGATAATTTATTTATCTTTAGTCATAACATTCTTTACTGAGCTAGTTGTGCTCACCCTTTTGCTTCACAATTCCTTTCAGGTAATAAGAGTGTAGCTGGGTCGAGCAAGGGTAACAGGAAAATAGAACGATGGTCTCTAGCTGTGGAGGTTCTCCCGAAGCAGTATAGAAAAGTTCATTTAGTAGTTTTATTTGGTGAATCCAATAGGGTAAGGTGTACCCAACGTTGGAAGAGTGTTTTGCCACTGTCATACAAGATGTCTAACGACACACAACCTCGAGTCATCATAAGACATGGTTGTGTACATCCACTTGCTGAGTATATCTACGAGCACTACCTATATAATCTTGGTGTTTCTTTGAAGTATAATTCTCAATTAGAGACAGTTGAGATAACGATAAGTCGAGAGAAAACTCACCATTGAGAAGAATATGATAGTAATCTTCTCATTTTTCTTTGGGGTCTATTGGGTCAACCAAGGATAATTCTGTGGCCATATGCTATCTATCATAACCTAGAAGCATGGCCTCCCATGTACGAGGGTTTTCTTGAGCACTTTCCAAAGATTCTAATTTCTAAAATAGTTTTTGACTATACCTTTATGTAAGGTGTCATTGTGACGTGCTATCCAAGGTTGGGACATGAGTCACAGTTGGTATATATTTGTATCCAAACTCACAGTATATGTGTTGTTATATTTTACACGACAATTGTTGTAATAAAGTTGTAGTTATTATCTTTACCATGTATTTGGCGACTCAGAATAGGTTGGATGGAATGGACCTATTTTGGGGGCGTTACAAATAATATTATTTTTGAATAAAATAACATCCCTTACTTCAAAATAACGGTACTTTTGATCGGAATATCGGAGAGAAAGCCGAAGAAAACTTGTACCGAACAGCAACTCTCAATGTAAGATCCCGAATTTTATGAAATAAAAGTATTCAATTTTTCTTATAATTACTATTCAGTAAATGGTTAAATTGATAAAAGTTTAAAGTTATGGGTGAAATGTGAATTTTTTTTCAAAATAAGCAAGTGATTATAAAATAATCATTGTTGTCGGGGAATATTCGTTTGGTCGTAGAATATTCTTTCTGTCGGGGAATATTCGTACGACGGCGCAGCCATTTGTGGGCCCCATAACGAATAACTGTCGGATGAAGATAATGACAAAATTGAATTTTTATAATTAACGGCGTAGTTGTTACCGCTAACACTGTTCGAATACCCGGTGGTTAAAATACAGTAATACCCGTGGTTGCACAGTAGCACACAGTATTGTTGAATTATTGATCCTTACGTAAGAAGGCACTACTCAATAATTATTACAGTAATTACTGCTCAATATTTTATTTTATTGATTCAATAATTGCTGCGTTGATAGGTTATATTATTGTTGATTCAATAATTGTCACTGCACAGTATTTCCCATTATCAGATCAATAATATTATTAGATAACATTATTGGCAATGTCTAGAAAGTTCTGTCTAAGGAGAGGTTTGGTCATCTAATTGCGCGCCAGTAAGGAGAAATTTTTATTGGAAAGCCCCCTCTTTCCTGGGAACGGCCTGGTTGTCATAAATGTGATTCTATAATATTATTTGTGAATAATTAATTATTGATTCATATGATAAGGAAATATTTATTTTATGTGGATATAAATGAGGGATATATTTTTGTGGTTAAAAAAGAAGGAGTTAATGTTGAGGTATTTTATCTGTATTTTTGTCGGAACGGAGGTATTGAAAATCAAATTAGGATTTTTGAGATATTTTACGGGGGTTATAATTTTTAATCCGACCGTTGGATCGTGGTAATTTTTGGATATGTTATACATATGTAAGTTGAGTATATGCCCACAAATTTTGAACCGTTAAAAATGAACGTATGATTTGTTATGAATTTTACGAGATGACTGGTTCAGAAATTGTTGAATTTTCGGAGTTAATCATTTTGGTGAAAAATTCTAGAATTGGTGGGTCCCACTCTTGGTTGGTGAAAAAATGTGCTGAGATTTTTATTCAAATATGGTGGGTGTGAATAGTAGCAGGTAAAGCCATCAGGTTGCAGGTTAAGTCTGCTTCGGCGTGCTAACATTTTCCTATAAATAGAGGGCTAAGTTAGAATTGAAAATCACACCAAAAACATAAGTTTTCTCTCTTTCTCTCTATATATTATGAAGCATATTTTGTGAGTATTTAGATACTTTGAGAGTTGTTATTCAATGCAAGTTTTCTTCGACTTTGCATTCCAGTCAGAAGTGCTGCTCTTTTGAAGTAAGGGATAGTAAGGGATAGTAAGGGTTGTTATATTTTTCAGTTTCGTAATTTTTCTGACCTTCAAAAATTCGGGAAAAATTTGAAATGATATTTTGATGAGTTTTCTTGATTGTGTCCAAAAATGGTGATTTTTGGATGTATAGATTAAGAGTTATGCATTTTATAAGAAAATACTATTTTAAAAGTAACCGCTTATAACTTCTTGTGGTTAACTCCAAAATTGATGAAATTTTAATTGGGAGTACATGTATATGATAGGAGTATACTCTGTAAATTTCAAAATTTTTGGACAAAAGTATAATTTTTGATAAATGTCTAAATATTCGGCTGTTTTGGCCATATGAAAAATAGTAAATGACTTTTAAAAATTCTAAGAAAACTATATGTTCACTATGGGACTATATTATGCTAAATTCCAAAAAAAAAATATTTTTGGAACTAATTTGGTATTTTTCATGAAAATGGTCTAGTTATGAGTAAATAAATTAAATATGTTTTGTGAAGTAAGAAAATTAGAAAATAGGATTTTATGGCTTGAGAATCCTATATGAGGTATATGCAGATTTTTGATGAGAATTTTTGATTATTGGTGATGAAATCTTATGAGTTTGGCATTTTAGGATGATTAAATACATTATTTAGTAAAGTGTAAATAATTAAAATAAATTGTTTATAAGCTTAAGATATATTATTCTTTCAATATCATTGTACCGAAATATTGGTATATATTTTATTGTAGAATTTTTACCTTTTTGTGTCGGGTTTACTATTCACGAGTTACTATTCATGCATTACTAGTTATGAGTTACTATTATATATTACATTTTTTATAACTCTGATGTTGAATTTCTCTTTCACTTGAGTGTAAAGATGGGTAAATTATTGGTATGATTGTGACTGAGAAATATCTTTGGCCAGTAGTGCAAAGATGAATTGTTGACTGGTATGATCATGACCATTGAATTTATAATTGAATATCTTTAGCTTAAGTGCAAAGGTGAATTGATCAACATGGTTATAATTATTGTTTATATAATTCTGAATTGATTATATATATCTTTGAGATATTAATATATTTGGCCTGTTGTGTAAATATGAACTGTTGAGAAATATCTTTGGCCAGTAGTGCAAAGATGAATTGTTGACTGGTATGATCATGACCAATGAATTTATAATTGAATATCTTAAGCTTAAGTGCAAAGGTGAATTGATCAACATGGTTATAATTATTGTTTATATAAATTCTAAAATGATTATAATTCTTTGAGACATTAATATATTTGGCATGTAGTACAAATATGAACTGTTGATGAATATATTTGGCCTGTAGTGTAAATATGAACTGTTGATGAATATCTTTGGCCTGTAGTGCAAAGATGATATGTTGTTGAATATTTTTGGCCTGTAATGCAAAGATGAACTGTTGTTGAATATCTTTGCCCAGTAGTGCAAAGATGAACTGTTGACGAATATCTTTGGCCCGTAGTACAAAGATGAAATTATTAGTATGATTATGAACAGGAATTGTGATTTGGTATAACCATGATCTTTGATGTTTCAGGTAAAGACAAGTGATGAAAATTATCTTTGTTCTGGATGAGAAGAGGAATTTAGAACTACAGTTATGATTATGAGTTATTCATATGATTGTGGACCAGAATTGTTGATTGATGTTACAGGGATAAAACATTGTTGGTGGAGTTTTACATGGAGAAGATAATAGACTGTATAGTCTATTTGACTCTTCTAATGGATTGCTCGTTCCGCTGCAACTATGGTTGAAATTTTTATCATCTACCATATGTTCTAAATCTCTGATTTATTACTGATGAAGACTATTGATAAATTATTTATCTTTAGTCATGATATTCTTTACTGAGCTAGTTGTGCTCACCCTTTGCTTCACAATTCCTTTCAGGTAATAAGAGTGTAGCTGGGTCGAGCGAGGGTAACGGGGAAATAGAACGGTGGTCTCTAGCTGTGGAGGTTCTCCCGAAGCAGTATAGAAAAGTTCATTTATTAGTTTTATTTGGTGAATCCAATAGGGTAAGGTGTACCCAACGTTGGAAGGGTGTTTTGCCACTATCATACAAGATGTCTAACGACATACAACCTCGTGTCATCATAAGATAGGGATGTGTTCATCCACTTGCTGAGTATATATACGAGCACTACCTATATAATCTTGGTGTTTGTTTGAAGTATAACTCTCAATTAGAGACAGTAGAGATAATGATATGTCAATAGAAGACTCACCATTGGGAAGAATATGATAGTAATCTTCTCATTTTTCTTTGGGGTCTATTGGGTCAACCAAGAATAATTCTGTGGCCATATGATATCTATCATAACCTAGACGCATGGCCTCCCATGTACGAAGGTTTCCTTGAGCACTTCCCAAAGATTCTAATTTCTAAAACAGTTTTTGACTATACCTTTATGTAAGGTGTCATTGTGAGGTGTTGTCCACGGTTGGGACATGAGTCACATTTGGTATATATTTGTATTCAAACTCACAGCATATGTGTTGTATTTTGCAAGACAATTATTGTAATAAAGTTGTAGTTATTTTCTGTACCATGTATTTGGCGACTCAGAATGGGTTGGATGGAATAGACCTATTTTGGAGTCGTCACAGTTGCTATCAGAGCTATAAGTAAAGAGCCCCGAGCCTCCATCTGGTGACATCATGTTGATGGGGAATGCACCGAAGCCAGACTCTCCGTAGGGGACGCCGTTCTGCGGTGGCAAGCTGATAGGTACCTTTGTGAGGTGCTGACACATGATGGTGTCCAATGTCACAGTTGGTATCAGAGCTTAGGGATATGATCTCTGGCGGATATCAGGGAATATAACTAGGAGGGGAGAGATGAGTAAATCCTTCGCTAGTGTGTCTTACCTAAGCTTATTTGTTGGTCAGTCATAATATCGGGATATTATGTGATATGTTAGTTTGTTAAATTAACCCTTGTTTTGAAGCTGTATTCTAGAATGATATTTGAAATACAGAGATGAGCAATGGAGAAATTATGATGACAGGCAAGATGGGATCTGAAATGAAAGGAAGGTATACTCAACTCTTTGAAATACCAGGTACGTAAATTTCGGGGACGAAATTTCATAAGGAGGGGAGAATGTAAGATCCCGAATTTTATGAAATAAAAGTATTCAATTTTTCTTATAATTACTATTCAGTAAATGGTTAAATTGATAAAAGTTTAAAGTTATGGGTGAAATGTGAATTTTTTTTCAAAATAAGCAAGTGGTTATAAAATAATCATTGTTGTCGGGGAATATTCGTTTGGTCGTAGAATATTCTTTCTGTCGGGGAATATTCGTACGACGGCGCAGCCATTTGTGGGCCCCATAACGAATAACTATCGGATGAAGATAACGACAAAATTGAATTTTTATAATTAACGGCGTAGTTATTACCGCTAACACTGTTGGAATACCCGGTGGTTAAAATACAGTAATACGCGTGGTTGCACAGTAGCACACGATATTACACAGTATTGTTGAATTATTGATCCTTACGTAAGAAGGCACTACTCAAAATTGTTACAGTAATTACTGTTCAATATTTTATTTTATTGATTCAATAATTGCTGCGTTGATAGGTTATATTATTGTTGATTCAATAATTGTCACTGCACAGTATTTCCCATTATCAGATCAATAATATTATTAGATAACATTATTGGCAATGTCTAGAAAGTTCTGTCTAAGGAGAGGTTTGGTCATCTAATTGCGCGCCAGTAAGGAGAAATTTTTATTGGAAAGCCCCCTTTTTCTTGGGAACGACCTGGTTGTCATAAATGTGATTCTATAATATTATTTATGAATAATTAATTATTGATTCATATGATAAGAAAATATTTATTTTATGTGGATATAAATGAGGGATATATTTTTGTGGTTAAAAAAGAAGGAGTTAATGTTGAGGTATTTTATCTGTATTTTTGTCGGAACGGAGGTATTGAAAATCAAATTAGGGTTTTTGAGATATTTTGCAGGGATTATAATTTTTAATCCGACCGTTAGATCGTGGTAATTTTTGGATATGTTATACATATATAAGTTGAGTATATGCCCACAAATTTTGAACCGTTAAAAATGAACGTATGATTTGTTATGAATTTTACGAGATGACTGGTTCAGAAATTGTTGAATTTTCGGAGTTAATCATTTTGGTAGAAAATTCTAGAATTGGTGGGTCCCACTCTTAGTTGGTGAAAAAATGTGCTGAGATTTTTATTCAAATGTGGTGGGTGGGAATAGTAGCAGGTAAAGCCATCAGGTTGCAGGTTAAGTCTGCTTCGGCGTGCTAACATTTTCCTATAAATAGAGGGCTAAGTTAGAATTGAAAATCACACCAGAAACATAAGCTTTCTCTCTTTCTCTCTCTATATTATGAAGCATATTTTGTGAGTATTTAGATACTTTGAGAGTTGCTATTCAATGCAAGTTTCCTTCGGCTTTGCATTCCAGTCAGAAGTGCTGCTCTTTTGAAGTAAGGGATAGTAAGGGATTTTAAGGGTTGTTATATTTTTCAGTTTCGTAATTTTTTTGACCTTCAAAAATTCTGGAAAAATTTAAAATGATATTTTGATGAGTTTTCTTGATTATGTCCAAAAATATTGATTTTTGGATGTATAGATTAAGAGTTATGAATTTTATAAGAAAAGACTATTTTAAAAGTAACCGCTTATAACTTCTTGTGGTTAACTCCAAAATTAATGAAATTTTTATTGGGAGTACATGTATATGATAGGAGTATACTACGTGAATTTCAAAATTTTTGGACAAAAGTACAATTTTTGATAAATGTCTAAATATTCGGCTGTTTTGGCCATATGAAAAATAGTAAATGACTTTTAAAAATTCTAAGAAAACTATATGTTCACTATGGGACTATATTATGCTAAATTCCAAAAAAAAAATATTTTTGGAACTGATTTGGTATTTTTCATGAAAATGGTCTAGTTATGAGTAAATAAATTAAATATGTTTTGTGAAGTAAGAAAATTAGAAAATAGGATTTTATGGCTTGAGAATCCTATATGAGGTATATGCAGATTTTTGATGAGAATTTTTGATTATTGGTGATGAAATCTTATGAGTTTGGCATTTTAGGATGATTAAATACATTATTTAGTAAAGTGTAAATAATTAAAATAAATTGTTTATAAGCTTAAGATATATTATTCTTTCAATATCATTATACCGAAATATTGGTATATATTTTATTGTAGAATTTTTACCTTTTTGTGTCGGGTTTACTATTCACGAGTTACTATTCATGCATTACTATTTATGAGTTACTATTATATATTACATTTTTTATAACTCTGATGTTGAATTTCTCTTTCACTTGAGTGTAAAGATGGGTAAATTATTGGTATGATTGTGACTGAGAAATATCTTTGGCCAGTAGTTCAAAGATGAATTGTTGACTGGTATGATCATGACCATTGAATTTATAATTGAATATCTTTAGCTTAAGTGCAAAGGTGAATTGATCAACATGGTTATAATTATTGTTTATATAATTCTGAATTGATTATATATTTCTTTGAGATATTAATATATTTGGCCTGTTGTGTAAATATGAACTGTTGAGAAATATCTTTGGCCAGTAGTGCAAAGATGAATTGTTGACTGGTATGATCATGACCATTGAATTTATAATTGAATATCTTAAGCTTAAGTGCAAAGGTGAATTGATCAACATGGTTATAATTATTGTTTATATAAATTCTAAAATGATTATAATTCTTTGAGACATTAATATATTTGGCATGTAGTACAAATATGAACTGTTGATGAATATATTTGGCCTGTAGTGTAAATATGAACTGTTGATAAATATCTTTGGCCTGTAGTGCAAAGATGATATGTTGTTGAATATCTTTGGCCTGTAGTGCAAAGATGAACTGTTGTTGAATATTTTTGTCCAGTAGTGCAAAGATGAACTGTTGACGAATATCTCTGGCCCGTAGTACAAAGATAAAATTATTAGTATGATTACGAACAGGAATTGTGATTTGGTATAACCATGATCTTTGATGTTTCAGGTAAAGACAAGTGATGAAAATCTACTACAGTTATGATTATGAGTTACTCATATGATTGTGGACCAGAATTGTTGATTGATGTTACAGGGATAAAACATTGTTGGTGGATTTTTAACATGGAGAAGATAATAGACTGTATTGTCTGTTTGACTCTTCTAATGGATTGCTCGTTCCGCTGCAACTATGGTTGAAATTTTTATCATCTACCATATGTTCTAAATCTCTGATTTATTACTGATGAAGACTATTGATAAATTATTTATCTTTAGTCATGATATTCTTTACTGAGCTAGTTGTGCTCACCCTTTTGCTTCACAATTCCTTTCAGGTAATAAAAGTGTAGCTGGGTCGAGTGAGGGTAACGGGAAAATAGAACGGTAGTCTCTAGCTGTGGAGGTTCTCCCGAAGCAGTATAGAAAAGTTCATTTAGTAGTTTTATTTGGTGAATCCAATAGGGTAAGGTGTACCCAACGTTGGAAGGGTATTTTGCCACTATCATACAAGATGTCTAACGACATACAACCTCGTGTCATCATAAGATAGGGATGTGCTCATCCACTTGCTGAGTATATATACGAGCACTACCTATATAATCTTGGTGTTTGTTTGAAGTATAATTCTCAATTAGAGACAGTAGAGATAATGATATGTCAATAGAAGACTCACCATTGGGAAGAATATGATAGTAATCTTTTCGTTTTTTTTGGGGTCTATTGGGTCAACCAAGGATAATTCTGTGGCCATATGATATCTATCATAACCTAGACGCATGGCCTCCCATGTACGAAGGTTTCCTTGAGCACTTCCCAAATATTCTAATTTCTAAAACAGTTTTTGACTATACCTTTATGTAAGGTGTCATTGTGAGGTGATGTCCACGGTTGGGACATGAGTCACATTTGGTATATATTTGTATTCAAACTCATAGCATATGTGTTGTTGTATTTTGCACGACAATTATTGTAATAAAGTTATAGTTATTTTCTGTACCATGTATTTGGCGACTCAGAATGGGTTGGATGGAATGGACCTATTTTGGGGTCGTCACACTCAAAGTATATAAATAGTCACTAAAATACGCTCGACAATATAGAGAGAAAGAAAACTTGTTTCTGGTGTGATTTTCAATTCTAACCTAAGCGTCTATTTATAGAAAAATGCTAGAACGTCATAGGAGACTAAATAATAAATTAATATTATTTTAAACAACCATTCTACGTATGCTAATCAAGACTCAAGAGCAGCCCCTCAATGCTGAAAATTTCAGCAGCCCATGTGTTGTCAAACAAGAGTGGGTCCCACCCATAAATTAATAAAAATCATTTTATTTTTCGAAACTTCAACAATTCATAGAAAATATACCGTTTATCAGAAAAATACGAATTTTATATCCATTCTGCCTGAAATCGAATTCTCTATAACTTTATAGCTTTGAGTTTTTCCAAATTCCAAACATAAAATATCCGAAATCCACAAACGGATGATTTTTAATACATCTACACCGATAAAATACTAATAAAACACTTCAGCATTAATTCCTTCATTTTTATCCTCATAAAAATAAATATATCCATCATTTATATCCACATAAAATAAATATTTCCTTATCATATGAGTCAATAATTAATTATTCACAAATAATATTACAGAATCACATTTATGGCAACCAGACCGTTCCCAGGAAAGAGGGGGCTTTCCAATAAGAATTTCTCTTTACTGGCGCGCAATTAGGTGACCAAACCTCTCCTTGACAGGACTTTCTAGACATTGCCAATAATGTTATCTAATAATATTATTCCAAATAATATGAATTATTGAACTGATAATGGAGATGTTGTGCAGTGACAATTATTGAGCAACAAAAATATAAAATATCAACGCAGCAATTATTGAAGCAATAAAATAAAATATTGAACAGTAATTACTGTACAATTATTGAGTAGTGCCTTCTTACGTAAGAATCAATAATTAGTGCAATACAGTGTGCTACTGTGCAACAACGCGTATTACTGTATTTTAACCACCGGGTATTCCAACAGTATTAACGGTAACAACTACGCCGTTAATTATAAACAACTTATACTTGTCGTTTTCTTCATCCAATCGCTTTCCGTTATGTGGCCCACAAAAGACTGCGCCGTCGTACGAATATTCCCCGACAGGAAGAATATTCCACGACTAAACGAATATTTCCCGACAACAATGAATATTTTATAACCACCTGCCTATTTGAAATATTTGCGCATTTTACCCATAACTAACCTCATTAATCAATTTAACCCTTACTATTTCAAAATAATAAATAGAGGAAATTTAAATTTTATTTATTAATAATTTGGGGTCTTACAAAATACTTCATGACAAACCCCTTTATTTATATAAAAAATTGAATAAATATTTATCACAAATCACTTATCTTCAATAAACACATTTTTAATCTTTCAACAATTATTCATCATTAATGTTATAACTCACAATAGTAACAACCAGATCATTCCCAGGCAAGAGGGGACTTTCCGATAAGGACTTTTCCTTATTGGTGCTCAATTAAATAACCTAACCCCTTTCCTCGGCAGAACTTTCTATACATTGTCAATAATACAATAATAATATAAATAATTGTGTCGTCTTAATTATTGATTTAATAATATAAATTATTGTGCAGATGATACCGTAATAATAATTTAATCAATAATATGAGATACTATGCAACAACTAATGTGGCAATTATTAAATAAATTGAGTGACTTCTTAAGTAAGCATCAATAATTAGAGAAAATTAAATCTTTATTAATAAAAAGTTGGGGTCTTACAGCCTATGATTACCTTTTACCACGACGGAGGGAGCATACTCATGGGAATGGAGTCAGGAAACCAGGGATCATGCCTAAGGAGTTACTGGAAACACCCAAATTCAATATTTAACTTTCAACATGATGTAGCATGGTGGTGACCCATTTAGGCAAATAAGTCGAGAGTCACGAAGGTGAAAAATGATAAGAAAGAATGCTACAATTTGTGGCTCACTTCAGATTTTGATTACTATCTATTGTCTCTCTCTCTTCGACACAACAATAAAATTAGCAAGGAAGAATATCTCTGGGTAGAATTTATAAGTTTAATATGAGAGCTAATGACGTTCCGGGTAATGATGACTCACTTCAAGCAACAACAACCTTTTTCGGATAATTATAGTTTGTTTCGAACTATATCACATTGGCTTCATCATGTCTTTGTCTATCTACATTTGGAAATATAAAGCCTCCCAATGGGTTGGGAAGACAATTTTGGTGTGATAAGGTCAGATGGTGTTATAAGATCGGACAAAATCCTCCCAACGGGTTGGAAAAGAAAGTTTGGCATTATAAGGTCGGATGGTGTTATAAGGTTGGATAAAAGCCTCCCAACGGGTTGGGAAGGAAATATTGGCGTGATAAGGTTGGACAAAAGCCTCCCAATGGGCTGGGAAGGCAATTTTGGCGTTATAAGGTCAGATGGTGTTATAAGGTCGAACAGTTCTTCAGAAAAAATACAATTACTTCTTCGGAATATATATTTTTATTATTCTGTTTTTCGGAACGAATATTTTTATTATTCAGTTCTTCGAAATGAATATTTTTATTATTCAGTTCTTTGGAACGAATACATTCAGTTCTTCGAAACGAATATTTTCATTATTCAGTTCTTCGAAACGAATACGTTCAGTTCTTCAGAACGAAAGCATTTAGTTCTTTGGAATGAATATTTTCATCATTTGTTAAAATTCAGTTCTCGGGAACCTCTATCTGATACCTCCCACAGGGTTCGGGAAGGATATTATGGCGGGATAAGGTTGGTTATTTATATCTTCGGTGGTAATAAGGTTAATTATTTATATCTTCGGTTGTGATAAGGTGGGCTATTTATATCTTCGGTTGTGATAAGGTTGGTTATTTACATCTTCGGTTGTGATAAGGTCGGTTATCTATATGTTCGAATATGATAAGGTTGGTTATCTACATCTTCGGTTGTGATAAGGTTGGTTATTTATATCTTCAGTTGTGATAAGTTTGGTTATCTACATCTTCGGTTTTGATAAGGTCGGTTATCTATATACGGTTGTGATAAGGTTGGTTGTTTATATCTTCGGTTGTGATAAGGTTGATTATTTATATATTGGTTGTGATAAGGTTGGTTATTTATATCTTCGGTTGCAATAAGGTTAATTATTTACATCTTCGGTTGTGATAAGGTGGGTTATTTATATGTTCGGTTGTGATAAGGTTGGTTATCTACATATTCGGTTGTGATAAGGTTGGTTATCTATATCTTTGGTTGTGATAAGGTCGGTTATTTATCTATCTTCGGTAGTGATAAGGGCGATTATTTATCTATCTTAGAATTGAATAGAGGAGTGGGGCGACAATATTGAGAGCTAAAAATTTTTGTTTGGAGTATGGTTTTTGGGTGTGACAGTTCGTCTTCGACAGATACGGATATGTTGTTAGAATTAATTTGTATACTCTCTTATTTTAAGTTCCTTATAAAAAAAAGACTTGGGGTCAATGTTGGGATGTGATTATTTGGGTCTAGCCAAGGTATAGCCCAATTTATTTAATGGTCCGGATCTGGTGTTGACTCATATACATTTATTTTGATAGCTTGCTTAAATAGTGAGAAAATATTTATTAAAGTAAGATTGTGTTTACTTATTTGAAGGAGATAAGGAGATTTAAATTGGGAAAGAATTGATCAGTCATTAATTGTAGTTATAAGGTGATTCTAAAAAGAACTCCAACTCATAATTAGAATCGGGTGGATATGACAGCTCTAAATATAGCAATAAGCAAGGGTTTGGGGGAGAACACAATAACATATGACACAAATAAATAATTTTCACTCTCCATATTATTTTAGTGGATTTCTTATCTCTCCGCGATTTTTTTTCAATTGGGTTTCCACGTAAATTCTTGTGTCTATATTTTATATCTCTTACAATGATGTGTGTATGTTTATCTGTGTGTATTTCGTGACAATACAATCAACTGCTCCATCAACTGTTAGCGTTATTTTGACTTGTTGTTCTGGTGATTTTGTCAAGCGTACAAAATTGAGCGTTAACACTGATAAAAGTTTCTAGACTTTTGGGCCAGTTGAACTAATCGTACTAACTGAGGAGAGGAGATGTAAGACTTATAGGTCGAAGTAGTTGTACCACTTTCCTACAATCTCTCCAACTCTCAGTTACGTAATTAACTTGCTCAATATTAGACATCTAGGGTTAAAACTTTTGAATCTAATGGAAGAATGGTTGGACTAAAAAAAGAGATACTACAAGCCCCTTACCCCACACATCACAATTTTTTAGATCAGTAGGGAAACATTATGTCATGTTTGTTTGCAAGAATTATAATCCCGGGATTATAATCTATGAAATTATAATCTCAAGACTATTAATCCTAGGATTAAATAGTTCTAGTCACATGTTTTTTTTATGAGATTATTCATTGGATAACTTAAAATAATCCTTATGTTATGTTTGTTTTTTCCAGTATTAATTAAAAGATTGGATAAAAAAATATTATTTGAACTATTATACCATTACCAATAATAACATATTTTAAACTATAATTTAAACTTGTTTATACATCAAAAAATGATAAATAATTAATTAGAAATTTTAAATAAGTTATTGTATATAAAAAATTAATTTTTTTATATACAATAACTTTTAACTATTGTTTTGTTCATTTAACATCAAATAACACTTTCTTTTTTTCTTTTTTCGGTACTGACATAAGTTCAGCATTTAAATCTTATCACCCTTGACTACATTTTTATTAATGATTATAAGGTCGAAATAAAATGTACATACCAATATTTTCCATTAAAGATTAATCAAAACATAACTTTAAATCAATTAATAGTTTAAAATTAATTGATATTTAATATCAATTAATTTGAAACTATTAAATATCTAATGTTGTGGTTAATTTTGTCTAACAATTTTTATTCTCAAATAGTATGGATTATAATAGCAGCTAGGTAGAACATGATATTAAATAATCTCACATATTAAATTATTTTATAATCCCAAAACTAATAGTTTTAAGCTAAAATTTAAAAACAAACAAGACACTTGGGATTAATAGTTATATCTCAAGTGTAATCCTTGCAAACAAACATAGCCCTAGGATTTAACTATCGATTCGTCCCAAAATTGAGTTATCAAAATCGAGTCAAGGATGGACGTTAGTAAGGCTGTAAAATGAACAAACAGTTCGGACTCGATTCGTACTCGCTTGACTAAAAGTTTAATTCGAACTCGACTTGAAATATAAATGATTCAAATATGAACAAACTTTAAAGTTCGATAAATTACTCGTACCTCCTCAAATTATAATTTTTTATTGATACTCGAATCATATTCGTTCGAAAAGTTCAAACTACTCGGGCTCGATTTGAGATCGTGCTCGACTCGGTAGCTAAACGAGCCTCAATCAAACATTATTTTATACTTGATAAATCTTGTGAACTAAATCTGAGCAACTCAATACTTGACTCGACTCGGTTCATTTACACCCTTAATTATTAGTAGACAACAATGCAGCTAGGGAGTGAAAGCCTTGCAGAAATCCTTTTTTGACAATCTACTACATTAATTTGAGGGAATAATCAAAAAAACTTGCTTGCTTTTGACTTATTTTTTGTTTAGTTCTCTCAATTCTTGTAGCTATATCTATGACCACAAAAGTGCGGATAAATTGTCTATCTATGCTACGTTTAGATTGAAAGAATAAAATGAGTAAAGGAATAGAATGCATCATTCCACTTTAATTGTAATAAGTCATTTCATATCCTCACTCAAAGAATAAACTTTATAAAATTGAAAAAAATAAGAATGATTCGTTGCATTCTAATAAAACAAACAAACACAATTTTGTTCATTACATTTCTCACACTCATTCCTCCCATTCAAACGTAGCACTAATGTTGTAATATATACCCCCACAAATATATGGAACCTGTTGTCAACGCCTTAAATCTAGGTCGCGTACTATTGAAATTAGTAATATATTTATTATATTCATAATTGAATTAAATAAAATCAAATAAAATAATATCAATTTTGTTTTAAAAAAAGTTGGTGATTTCAAATTGTCAAAATCACTTATATTTGGATTCAAGGGAATATGAAAATAATTCTAAAATAATGCTACTACCACATAAAAAGAGTCACATAAACACACATGCATATTGCGGCCTCCAAATATCAGGCGGAGGCTCATAATATGCATGTGTATGTATGTGAGCATTATGCGACCCTTTTTATATGATAGTAGCATTGTTGATAATTCTACTTGATTGTTTATAAAAATAATTTTTAATTAATTATCTTTACAATAATAATAATAATAATTTAATTGTCATTATTTGTGACTTGTGACAAATCGAAAGCAGATGCAATGACTGCATACTAAAAAACTTTAGACGAGTGTACTAAATTCAAAGAAACAGAAAAATAAGTTTCCAATTATGTGAGGAATATATTAGTAGTAATTATGTAAATAGAATATGTTGGATATTTTACATGAATTTTATATCAAATAAATTTAAGAGTGTAGATAGGTCAATAAGTATGGTAGAATCTCAACCTAATAGGTTAACATTTTAGGTAAATAGGTGATTCAACATGCTTATTAGGTCAATTTACACAGGTGTGCGCTACATTGGTGATGAATTGATGTGGGATATGGATCGTTCAATTCTGCTATAAATGGTATCAGAGCTCATGGTTCGATGAGTCCAAGTATCAAGTTGACACTCTAGGTGTAAGACCCCAACTTATTATAAATAAAATTAAATTTTCTCTATTCATTATCTTGAAATAATAAGTAGTTAATTTGATATAATGCTTTGGTTATGGGAGAAATGTGCAAATTTTACAAAATAAGCAAGTGGTTATAAAATTTTCATTTTTGTCGGGGAATATTCGTTTGGTCGTGGAATATTCTTGCTGTCGGGGAATATTCGTACGACGGCGCAGCCATTTGTGAGCCCCATAACAGAATAACTGTCGGATGAAGAAAACGATAAGTTTGAGTTTTTATAAATAACGGCATAATCGTTACCGTTAACACTGTTAGAATACCCGGTGGTTAAAATACAGTAATACGCGTGGTTGCACAGTAGCACACAGTATTGCATAGTATTTTTGAATTATTAATTCTTACGTAAGAAGGCACTACTCAATAATTGTTACAGTAATTACTGTTCAATATTTTATTGATTCAATAATTGTTGCGTTGATACTTTATATTATTGTTATTTCAATAATTGCCACTGCGCAGTATTTTTTATTATCAGATTAATAATTCATATTATTTGAATAATGTTATTAGATAGCATTATTGGCAATGTCTAGAAAGTTCTGTCTAAGGAGAGGTTTGGTCACCGAATTGCGCGCCAGTAAAGAGAAATCCTTATCGGAAAGCCCTCTCTTTCTTAGGAACGGCCTGGTTGTCATAATTGTGATTCTGTAATATTATTTGTGAATAATTAATTATTGATTTATATGATAAGAAATATTTATTTTATGTGGATATAAATGAAGGATAGAAAAATATTTATTTTATGTGATTATAAATGAAGGAATTAATGCTGAGGTGTTTTATCATTATTTTGTCGGAATGGAGGTATTAAAAATCGTCCGTATGTAGATTTTGGACATTTTTCATTTGGAATTTGGAAAAACTTAAAGCTACAAAGTTGTAGAAAAATTAATTTCCTATGGAATGAACATAAGATTCGTATTTTTCTGATAAAAGGGCTATTTATTATGAATTATTGAAGTTTCTAATTATTGTTTAAATGATAAAACATTTTGAAAATTTCTAGAATTGGTGGACCCCACTTTTGGTTGGTGAGAAATGTGCTGAAATTTTATTTCAAATGTGGTGGGCATGAATAGTAACAGGTAAAGCCATCAGGTAGCAGGTTAAGTCTGCTTCGGCGTTCTATCCTATAAATAGGGTGCTTAGTTAGAATTGAAAATCACACCAGAAACAAGTTTTTTCTCTCTCTCTATATATTATCGAACATATTTTGTGAGTATTTAGATACTTTGAAAGTTGCTATTCAGTGCAAGTTTCTTTCAGCATCATATCCGATATTCCATTCAGAAATACTATTTTTTTGAGGTAAGGGATGTTATTTTCTTCTTATATGATATTATTTTCTTCAATATCATTATGCCTAATTATTGATATAAGTTTTATTATGGAATTTCTACCTTTTTGTGTCGGGCTTACTATTCACGTATACGATACTATTCACAAATACGACACTATTCATCGAAAAATAAAATTTTCTCTTTTTCGCCCCAGAAGTTTAGTATGGTTACTATCTTTGATTGTATCCATGTTTTGATCGTCATTCTTGAATTTTACTCCATTATGGTTTATTATAGAGTATTTTTAAACTTGAATTATCTAAAGTACGAATCTCTAAACTTTGTTCTTTTATCTTACTAGATTCGTTCTCTAAAATATTTTTCATCATCCTCAGTCCTTAATGATGATACTTGATGAATATCTTTGGCTCGTAGTGCAAAGATGAACAGGTGTTGAGATGAACATGACCAACTGGTGATACAAATGAATATCTTTGGCCCGTAGTGCAAAGATGAATATTTGATTCAAGATGTATATTGATTGATGTTACATGGATAAAATATTGATGATGGACTTTTAAATTCATAGATAATAGTAGATTTCATTCTCTACTTAACTCTTTTAATGAATTGTTGTTTCCGCTGCAGTTGTTGATCTAAAACTTTTTGTCTATTATATTCTATCAAATTTTTCCCTGTTGAAGACTAAGGATAATTTGTTGTATATTATCTTAGTCATAATATTCTTTACTGGGCTAGTTGAGCTCACCCTTTTCCTTTTTTGTTCCATTTTTCTTCTCAGTAGGTGAGAATATAGCAGGAACTAGCCGGTGTATGGAGTGATGATTCTAGAAAGTTATTTTAGCAGTCATCACTATTTTTATAAAATAGTGTATCAATAATTGTAATGAGGTCTCCTTTTGAGTTTTAATACTGTCTATTAGACAATATTTGTATTTAAACTCACAGTATATGTGTTATCGTATTTTGCACGACAATTGTATTAACGAAGTTGTATTTGTTTCTGTACCATATATTTGACAACTCAGAATGGGTGATGTATACCTATTTTGGGGGCGTCATAGTTGGTATCAGAGCTTAGGGATATGGTCTTTGGCAGAGATCGGGGAATAGAACTAGGAGGGGAGAGATAAGTAAATCCTTCGCTAGTGTGTCCTACCTAAGCTTATTTGTTGGTCGGTCATAATATAGGAATATTATGTGATATGTTAATTTGTTTAATTAACCCTTGTTTTATGGCAGTATTTAAGAATGGCAGCTGAGAACGTTAATAATGGAGTGTATGAGACCGTGGAACAACCTTCAATCACCAGCCTAGAGAACGTGCAACAGGAAGGCAATATTTCTCCTGTAAACAACACTACCGAGCAAACGATGAATGATGCGATGTTTAGAAGCTTTTTGCAGTTCATGCAAAATCATACGAGAGAGACTCGTGTACAAAATACGGGTAGAAATGATAGCAACGCGCGGCTTGTCACAGCCAAGCAGTTCAAGAAGTTGGGACCACCAGAATTCTGGGAAAAGCCGGATCCGATTAAGGCGAAAACATGGGTCAAGCAAATTACCAAGATATTCGATGTCTTGGGATGCCGGAAGAACAGAAGGTTCCATTCGCCACCTTTATGTTCCGTGGTGAGGCTGATTACTGGTGGGAATTTGTGAAGCGTACCCAGCCTGTCGCATTCAACATGTCTTGGGAAATATTTCAGAAACTGTTCAATGACAAGTACTTTCCTAAAAGTATTAGTCATATGAAGGAGGTAGAGTTTATTAGACTAGAATAGAACAACATGACGGTGTCCCAGTACGAGGCGAAGTTCGCGGAGTTATCCAGGTTTGCACCTCATTTGGTAGAGAATGAGGAACGTATGACGCGGATGTTTCTGAGAGGTCTAAAACTCGAGATTCGTCAATACCTTATCTCTCATAAATTTTCTTTGTATTCAGATATTGTCAACAGGGCTAAATTATTAGAGTGAGATAATGAGTATGTGCAACCGAGGGACCACAACTAGGGTCATACCGGTGACAGCAGTCATCGGAGCGATGATAACCAGCGATGAGGGAAAAATACGGACAAAAACGGTAACCACTCGGGCGGTAATCGTGGCCATGATAATAAGAGAGGTGAGTAAAGTAGAAATTTCAAAAAGAGGAGATTCAACAATGATGGGAAGACATCAGCAGCAGCACCAGCACCAACAACAAATTCTAGGGGAGGAGAACGATCACCAGTTAGATGCTACAGATGCGGAGAGGAGGGACACATAAGTCCAAACTGTTCACAGCCTTCCAAGGTGTGTTTCAGTTGTAGAAAATATGGTCATATAGCCCGGTTTTGTCCAGTAGCGAATTCAAGTCTAGCTGGGATGGTGGCACCAAAGGCGACTACGGACAAAACAAAGTCGGTGGTTCAAGGGAGGGCGTTTGTCGTGACTGGCCAAAACGCGAGAAACCCGAACGAGGTGATCACGGGTAAGCTAATCTTGAACTCATGCGAAGTTTATACCTTACTAGATACCGGTTCTACCCATTCTTTTATCTCCCCTGCTTGTGCTCAACGTTTAAACTTAACTCCGGAGAAATTAGACTTTGACTTATCTGTGGAGACTTCATTAGGAGAAACTTTTATTACATCCACTGTGTATAAATCTTGCTTGATCCAAGTTGGCACCATCACATTACCTGTTGATCTTATCTCTTTAAAGATACTTGCATTTGATGTGATTTTAGGGATTGATTGGTTAACTACTCATCATGCCAAAATTGATTATTTTCGTAAGGTTGTTAGTTTTCATATTCCTAACCAACATGTTATGCGAATTCAAGCAACCAAAACACTAAAGTCAATCACTGTCATATCAAGCCATAAAGTAATTCGTTTATTAAAAAATGGATGTCAAGCTTTCTTAGCCCATGTTATGGACTTGAACAAAAACACGTCAAATTTGAATAATATTTCTGTTGTTAGTGAATTTCCTGACGTATTTCCTAAAGAACTTCCTGACCTACCCCCAGAACGTGAAGTTGAATCCTTTATTGATCGTGAACTGGGTACAAAGCCCATTTCTAAAACCCCATATCGAATGGCTCCTATTAAACTTCAGGAGCTAAAAGTCCAACTACAGGAATTGTTAGACATCGGTTAATTTCATTCGTCCTAGTACATCTCCTTAGGGTACTCCTGTTCTATTTGTAAAGAAGAAAGACAGGAGTATGCGACTTTGTATTGACTACCGAGAATTAAACCATGTCACCATCAAGAATAGGTATCCGCTACCTCGCATTGATGACCTGTTCGACCAGTTACAAGGAGCACAATTATTTTCAAAGATCGATCTTTGTTCTGGATATCATCAGCTGAATATTAAAATAGAAGATATTCCAAAGACTGCCTTTAGGACTCAGTACGGGCATTATAAATTCTCCTGCTGTTTTCATGGATATGATGAACCGTGTGTTCAAAGAATATTTAGATCAGTTCGTTGTTGTCTTTATTGATGACATCCTCATCTATTCCAAAAGTCGTGAAGATCATGAGCACCATTTGAAGCTAGTACTTCAAAGACTTCGTGACAACAAGCTATATGCCAAGCTGAAGAAATGCGTGTTCTGGCTTAAGAAAGTAACATTCCTTGGGCACGTGGTGTCAAAACATGGAGTATCTGTTGACCTAGCGAAGATTGAAGCAATCCAAAGTTGAGAGCAACTGAAGTCAGTGACCAAAGTGCGTAGTTTTCTGGGCTTAGTTGGTTATTATCGGAGATTCATGAAAGGATTTTCTCGAATCGCTACTCTATTAACTCAACTGACTCGAAAGGATACAAAATTCGTATGGAGCGAGGAATGTGAGAAGAGTTTCTAAGAGCTTAAGAGGAGATTCATTTTAGCACCTGTTCTGACAATACCATCTGGTTCGGATGGATTTATTATCTACAGCGATGCTTCAAGCAAAGGGTTAGGATGTGTTCTCATGCAACATGGGAAAGTCATAGCCTATGCCTCACGGCAACTTCAAGAATATGAGAGGAATTATCCTAATCATGATCTGAAGTTGACATGAGTCATTTTTGTATTGAAAATCTGGAGACACTACCTGTATAAGGAGAAAGTGGAGATTTATACGGATCATAAAAGCCTCAAATATTTCTTCACCCAAAAGGAACTCAATATGCGACAACGACGTTGGCTCAAGCTGTTGAAAGATTACGACCATAGCATTCAATATCATTCTGGAAAAGCAAACGTTGTAACTGACGCATTGAATAGAAGATCGTATGCGGGTACGAGTGCGATGTTGTTAACACAAAGACCCATTTTGTATGACTTACAAAGGATGGAGATAGAGTTAAAGCCTCCAAGTACCCACGTGATGATATCAAACATACGAGTAGAACCGACTTTAATCGATAGTTTTAAAGCTGCTCAAGCTACAGACATGGAGCTAATGCGTATGAAGAAGAAAGTGCAAGAACGTGCTATTCCAGAAGCAAGAATCGATGAAGAAGGAATACTTCGAGTCAACTCCAAACTTTGAGTTCCTAACGATTCTGACTTAAAGCATAGAATCATGATGGAGGCACATAACACACCATTTGCAATCCATCTTAGGAGTACCAAAATGTATCATGATCTTCGACATACATTTTGGTAGAACAATATGAAGAGAGAGATCGCGGAGTTTATCTCGAGGTGTTTAACTTGTCAACGAGTAAAGGCCGAGTATCAAGTTCCAAAGGGTCCATTGCAACCACTTGAGATTTTAAAATAGAAGTGGGAACACATTACCATAGATTTCGTTACGGGTCTTCCCAAAGTTTCTCAAGGCATAGATGCGATTTGGGTTATTGTTGATAGATTAACCAAGTCTGCTTATTTCTTGCCTATAGGTGAGACTTATTCCCTTGAACGTCTTGCTTGTATGTACGTGAATGAGATTGTGAGATTACATGGCATGCCAATATCCATAGTTTCGGATCGTGACCCAAGATTCACTTCACGATTTTGGGTTAGCTTGCAGAAAGTTATGGGCACGAATTTACGATTCAGTTCGGCATACCATCCTCAAACGGACGGACAATCGAAAAAGACTATTCAAACCCTTAAAGATCTATTAAGACTCTGTGTCCTAAATTTCAAAGGAAGTTGGGATAAGTACTTGCCATTGGTGGAATTCTCCTACAATAACAGTTATCAAGCAAATATAGGCATGGCTCCATTCGAGGCGTTATATAGACGAAAGTGTCGTTCTCCAGTATGCTGGGACGAGGTGGGTGAAGCAACGTTGTTGGGACCAGAATTGGTACGCATAACTACAGAAAAGATCCAAACGATTCGACAACGTATAAAGACCTCACAAGATCGACAAAAGAGTTATGTTGATCTTCATCGAAAGGACGTGGAATTCAATATTGGAGATCATGTACTATTACGTATTGCTCCATGGAAGGGAGTTACAAGATTCGGGAAGAGTGGAAAGCTCAATCCACGATTTGTTGGTCCATTTGAGATTCTTGACCGAATAGGAAATGTGGCCTATATGTTAGGTTTTGTAATATTCATGAACGCAATCAAATTACAAAATTATAGCGGAAACGTGTAAAAATCAGAGTTTAAAATTTTACAAACCATATACCCGGATCACCCTTTATGTGCAATGATTAATTAAACGAAAAAGAAAGAACAAGAATCACACCCTTGAAGATCCGAGCTTCCTCAGGTACAAGTTCACCTCCAATCCTTTTCGCGTCCAACTTGAATCCACCGGGTTTGGTTCCTTCATTTGATCAACGTTAGCCACCCAAGTGTTTGGCCTCTAGAGGTGATCCACCAAGGAAGAAGAAAGATCCAAGAAGATGGGTGTTTGGCTAAACCCTAATTTTTCATCTCTATAGAAAAGAGCGTACTCTCCAACTATTGGAATAACGTATATCTGATATCTGATATAAGACTCCTCTTATAAAGATATCAAGTAACCCTATTAAAAATAAGGTATTATTTATTTAATTAAACTCTTTTAATTAAATGGGCTCCCTAATCTTATTAGGGATAATTAATTAAACTCCTTTAACTAATTTTCCCTCCTAATCATATTAGGAATAAATGAGAGTACATATATTAAATTAATTCCTAAACTCTTTTTTAGAAATTAAAATAATAATAATTGTAATAATATTAATAAGACTCCTCTTATTAATTTATATTCAATATTTCTAAAATATTAAATAATAAATATTAAGCTATTTAATTTATTCTATGACCATAGATTAAATTAAATATACTTAACATATTATTACTATTATGCCATTAACTTCTTAAATAATTATTCTTCCTTTTATGGTGTGACCCTTTAGGTTCTCCATATTAAACCGGTTGTGAATAAATCAATTAGAACAATTCTAATCTTATTTAAATAAATAAATTAAAATATTAATTTATTTAAATAAATAATATTTATTCTACAATAGGGATAAGCCTCCCTAGCGATCAACGACTTTCCAGATAATATAGATTTCAACATTAATCATAAAAGAACCTTTGAGTAAATAGTTACCGTACAATTCAATCCTTCCACCATACAATGTCCCAATTAAATATAAGACATGAAATTACTGTCAAGTCTTATTTTATTTAATTATATGTATTTCGACTCTTAAATGCACAACTCCAAATAATGCAAATTAGAAACTCCTTTCTAATTTCATTCTGCCTTGGCCAAGGACTACTGGGTTGTCATTTATCGAATCACATAGGACATTTCTCTTCTTTTACTAGAAGTGGTAGATTCTTTATTGATCATACATTATCTCCATGTATAACTTATTATACCCAAACATACCCTTTGATATACCCTAAGGGTCTTGAGGAATAAGTCAAAGTATAACTCATCATATACAAGATACTATGATGATCTCAAGTCCAAGGATCACTTGTACTACTATCACTACAAGAATTCCTATTGACAGACAAGTAAAACTCCATTAGGTATTCCTTTAGCGAGCCACGTTCAGTGAACTTATTCTCTAATAAGCACCTACATACTTGATTTAGTGTCTCCACACAAATGATCATGAGATCAATCATTCTCATCCAATGAGCAAGCAACGTATGTACCAATCTATCCGGATTCACTAATCCCCAATTTAGTAATCCAACGATTGGGAACTATTTTAGTTTTAAGCTTTCTAAGAATTTAGATCTCATTAGAATGATCATCATCATTATTCTAAAAGCATTGTTTAAAACTATGGGTTTATCACATATTATAAAACAGCATCATGTAGATAATTAAAAGCCTTTAATAAATAATACCTTTTATTAATAAATGAATAAGATTGTTACAAAGTATATGCTTTATCATCAAACATGATTGGCTTGTGTGCATACTACTTTCAATCTCCCACTTGCACTAAAGTCAATCGCCATGGTATCTCATACCCTTCTTCTCTAAGTGACGATTATCCTGCTATTGGATAAGCTTTAGTTAATGGATATGTAATGTTGTTCTTGAGAGTCCACTATCTCTATAGTAATTTCCCATCTTTCAATGATTCTTTAATCAAATGAAAGTGCTGCAACACATGTTTCGATCTAAGATGAGACTTAGGAACTATTCCTAGTTCTGTAATGAACTTTTCATTCAAACAATCAACTTGCAGCTTCATTTACAGCTATGTACTTTGTCTTTATATCTAAACTAACAACTCTTTGCTGTTTGGAACCTTTCCAATTCACTGCACCACTGCTCAAGGTATCGCTTTACCTTAAAGTGGATTTTCTATTGTCTTGGTCTGTCTGAAAAACTTGAGTCTGTTAAGCCCTCTAGTTTTAATTCAGACCCACCATGTAGGATCACATCCTTAGTGCCAGTTAAGTACTTTAAGATATTTTTCACTATCTCACAGTGAACTTCTCCAGAATATGACTGATCAATATCAGGTCTCGTACATTTCATTGCATACATGATAGTTACCCATGCGATCTTTCTTTTGGAGTCTATGGGGACTATTAAGAGAGATACACTCCATGTCTCAACAACATGAGACATCTGATGGAGTTTGTCATGCTAAACAACTTTAGCATCAAATGAATATACGTTCCATGGGTTAAGTCGAGCATCCTTTTAAATCTATATATATAGATTTGTATCCCCAATTAAGATACTCTTCCCAAATCATTCATGGAGGAATGTTTAGACAACTTTATCTTTACTGATTGTAGCATTGGTATATCATTCCTTATTCGTAGTATATCAACATATAATATTAGAAAGTTCACGATGCTCCCACTGATCCTTTTTTTACACACTAGAACTCTTACCTCATCGTATGTAACTCTGGATCATCATCTTCTATGATGCATACCTCATCATCATCATCCATGATGATTCCATACCTCCCAGGTATCATCAGTACTATTCCAGATTTACGATTCGGTTGTGGTACAATAGGTCTATCTACAAGTTCCTCTTATTTGACTTATAGTGATTTGTGGTTCTTGAACTCTTCAAGATCTATTATCCTCCCACTAGCCCCTTCAATGATAAACACCTTTATCTTAGAAGGTAGTGTGTTTCGCAATAAACACCTTTTGCTAAGTAGGATTATAGAACATATACCCTAAACTTACTTTAGGACGTCCCATAAATCTACACTTGTCAAATCTTGTCCCAAGCTTATCCTTTGAAACCTTTTTCACATAAGTTGGACAACCCCTTATCTTAACATACTTAAGATTAGGAATCCTCCCTATCCATAACTTTTATGGAGTCATGGGGCCGGATTTTGAGGTTACATTTTTGTAGATATGCAGCCATTTCTAGGATATGACCCTAGAGGGATACTAAAATGTCGGTAAAATCATTATGAACCGCACCATGTCCAACAAGATACGATTTTTCCTTTCAGATACATCAATTAATTATTACGTATCAGGAGGCGTCCATTATGAGAAAACCATTTGAGATGATCTAGAAACTTATTTCACAAGTATTTATTCCTTGATCTAATCAAAGAATCTTAATACTTTGCCAATTTGTTTCACTTCTGAATTCTTCGAATCTTTCAAACAATTCACAATTGTATTTCATCAAATACACATATTCAACTCTTTGAATGATCATCTCCTTTTCTTATACTAGTTTGTTCAATTTATAAAATAATTTTTTTTTTTACGTAAGTCAAGTATACAAAATCCATTAAGTAATATTCCAGTTCTATACAAAACATTATTATTATAAATAGAACAACAATTGTTCTTAATTATAATACCAAAAATCTTATTGCCCAACAATAAAATAGAAATAATGTTTCTAACAAGAACTGAAATACAATAACAAATTATTGACTTAATAGATTTGCCCGTAGGCAATCCTAAACTATAAGTTTCTATGGCTAATGTAGTAACATTTGCTTCATTTACCACACATAAGATTACTTATCTTTGTTTAGATTTTTACTTCTACTTGGTCCCTTCATAAATCTATATTTATGATAACCAAAGTCGGTATCCAATACCCGAGTAGAACCTTGACTTAAAAAAAAATTTATTTTAAATCATGAACAAATTTGTATTTGTAACCGAAACTTCACTAAGATTCTTTGGTTAGCCTCTGCAAGATACTTCTCGCAGTTTCTTTTCAGTGTCCAGGCTTATTGCAGTGGAAGCAAACTCCTTTGCTATCCATATCAGTTTTATTCTTATTATCCTTTATTTTTGCCTTTCTATTTACCTTCTTTGAATCGTTCTTCTTTTCAGAAGATCCTTTGGCCCCTACCAGTTAGACTTGGTCTTTCTTGGTTGGAAAGTGACTCTCAATATTTTTCAACATGTTAAGCAAATCAGCGAGGCTGATATCTAGCTTGGTCATATAAAAATTCACAACAATTGTGAAAGGAGTCCGGGCGTGAGTGCAAGATCAAATCTTGGCTCAACTCTCCATCCATGACAAAACTAGTTGTCCTAATTGATCAATCAAATTGATTATGTTAAGAACTTTTATCTGTACTGTAGTGTCATCGGTCATTCTAGATCGGAAGAGCTCCTTAGATATCTGATATCTATCAGTCCTACTTTCCTCACCATCAACTACTTGATGTGTAGGAATATAGTAAGAGCATCCATAGTTTCATGCTGACGCTGAAGCTCGTTACTCATGGATGCGAGCATGATGCATTGAGCCAACAGTACATCATCTTGCCACTTTCTAAAAGTAGCAATCTCTTCCTCAAAGGCATTATCTACAACCATTGCAGGGATAGGCGTATTAAGGACATAAGATAGCTTTTCAGCCATGAGAACTATTCTCAAATTTCTTAACGAATTCATTTAATTCGGTCCGGTTAATTTAGCATCTAATATGCTACGCAGTGATAGTAATTTTAGACATTGTAAAATTCTGTAAATGAATTTGTAATTAACAACATTTTAGCATACATTCTTTTATTAATTACCAAAATAATTTAGGTCTTGTTTTAAATTGGTATCTCCCACTATTTTTATCAAACTATATTACCCTCACTTATATAGTTCGGCAAAATCTAATTAAAGATTTGCTAGTGAGAATATGGATCCCATTTCAAATGTATATAGCCTTGTGGTGACACAACAAACTATATATAAATAAATAGGTAGACAACTCTTGTCAATTACATCAACTATGCAACTCCTTGTATTTTGCCTCTTAGATTATTTTGATCAAGTGGTGGCACATCCGAATCAAAATTATCCAAGTTAAGTCCAACCTAGCACTCCATATATTCAAAAAAGAAAAATATTGTCCTTGTGGTGACACAACAAAACAATATTGTTCAATTTTCTTTATAAGCATCAAATGTGATAAATTAACATCTTAAATACTTAATATTTGCCTTGTGGTGACACAACAAACTCATATTAAATATTTAATACTCTATTAATTTTATCATGCTAGAAGGCGACGTTCGATATTCCAAATATCTTTGAACGCTTAGGACTTAATATAAAAAATTTGAGGAGTTTGTTATTAATTTGTCTCATCTTGTTTAGCGCGCATGCACATATATATATATAAAATACGCGTCATATTAATTAACATGCGAAGCATGTTTGCATAATATATAATATATATAGTATAAGCATGCACATATAGAATACTATATTCTACCCGGATTGATTATGGACTTTTATTCTAGTTTGGTTCACTAGAGCCACCAAGTGAACCAAAAAGGTCAAACCCTAGGGGTGCAAGAATTATTATTTAAATATAACTATTACATTTAAACCCGGGCTCCATTACAAACGGGTCTTCAAGCGCTCCTTGCTCCTTGATCTCCAATTCTTCAAAATTAATTCTAATTATTCCTATTACAAAACTATTCAAAATAAATAGAAACCTTGATCAGCAGTAAAGGGGAAGTACATAGGAGGGAGTTAGAATTTACATTAAGAAAAATTAGAGAAGACGAGGTACGCAGACCCCATTTAATAAAACTTATACATTCAAGCATCCAACTAAAATAAAATCCAATCACATTGGTCAATAGTCCATAATCAATCCCATTTATTATCATACACATCATCATATTCATCAATAAATAACATTCATCTCATGAATAATAAACATTTAATATATATATTGATATCATTTAATGGGCAAATTTAGTTAGCATAAAATCTAATTTTGAATTAAAATAAACTCCTTTATTTTAATCCAAATTTAAATCAAAATATACCTCTTTTATTTTAATTTATCCAATTTTGAATAAAATAAACTATTTTATTTTAATCAAAATCTTTAATTAAAATAAACTCCTTTATTTTAATTAATTATGGAATCCAATTCCAAGTAAAAAAAAACTCCTTTATTAAAGGAAACACGGATTCTCTTTCCTATTCACAAATAAACTCCTTTATTTAAGAAAATTAGGATTCTCTTTCCTATTCACAAATAAACTCTTTTATCTTGAATAATATGAAATCTTATTTCATATCTAAATAAACTCCTTTATTTAAGGAAACATAGAATTTATTTTCCTATTTACAAATAAACTCCTTTATTTTAAATAATATGAAATCTTATTTCATATCTAAATAAACTCATTTATTTAAGGAAACATGGAATCTAATTTCAACTCTAATTAGTTATCATGGAATCCAATTCCAACTCTAATTAGTTAGCATGAAATTCTAATTTTAAAATTAAAATAAACCTTTTATTTTAATATTAAAATAAACTTTTTATTTTAAGATTAAAATAAATTTTTTTTATTTTAATTATAAAATTATATATATATATATATATATATATATATATATATATATATATATATATATATATATATATATATATAGAGTCCGGATCCAGTCCGGGATCCCGGACTCTATAAAATCCGGACCTTTATTTATTATTTTTTTTTTTGCTTTTTTTTTTTTGAAACAACTAAAAAAAAAAAAAATTTATGGAATTGAAATTTTTTCATAATAAAGTGTTTTGGGCGTGATTTGGGTACGTATAACAAAATATGGTGGTACAGTCTGTGCAGATTGTACCACCACTTTTTGGTATAGGTATTCAAAACACACCCAAAACATTATATTATGAAAAAATTTCAGTTCCATAAAATATTAAATATTTTTTTTTAGTTGTTTTGAAAAAACAAAGCAAAAAAAAAAAAAAAAAGGTCCGGATTTTAAGAAAATCCGGACTCCCGGACCGGATCCGCTGTGTGTGTGTGTGTGTGTGTGTATATATATATATATATATATATATATATATATATATATATATATATATATATATATATATATCCATGGCACCAATTATACTAGGGTAATAATTTAAAAATCTAGCGTCTCTAAGACAAAGGTAGATCGATGAATTAATTCCTTTTCTATTAAGTGGTTTAACCGCAACTTGAATTAGTCCTATATGAATAAAATTATAACCCTTTTTCCTGTGTTTTTTAATAACTTCAGGAGATAACAGGCTACAATTTTCATATTCTTTATTTATTGCAAAAACTCTTTCAACTGTTTTAACATTGTAATCTGTTTTAAATTTATCTGAAAATGTTGACTGATAAATTTCTTTAGGGGAAACCCTAGGTATGTTCCAATTATTCAAAACTTGATTAAGATTTTCATAACTCTGTTCTTCCTGGTTGGCAATATCTGGGACTTGAGGTAAAGTCGACCTGTTACTAACTGAAGAGTTGGATCTAAATAATCTACTCATCTTAAATGTTTCAAAATAAATTCTGACTTCAAGGTTCATTCACGCATACCCCTTTTACCCTTAGTAAACAATGATCTCCTTAGTAAAGGATTAATTAGACATAGTAAGTCACCATGGTCTTGCCCAGCCTTCTATGTTAATAATGAAGCTGAGAAAGAGAGAGGTGTCCGGTTATAGAACATAGGTATGAGTTTACTAAGGGTAAAAGGGGTATGCATGAATGAACCTTGAAGTCAGAATTTATTTTGAAACATTTAAGATGAGTAGATTATTTAGATCCAACTCTTCAGTTAGTAACAGGTCGACTTTACCTCCAGTCCCAGATATTGTCAACCAGGAAGAACAGAGTTATGAAAACCTTAATCAAGTTTTGAATAATTGGAACATACCTAGGGTTTCCCCTAAAGAAATTTATCAGTCAACATTTTCAGATAAATTTAAAACAGATTACAATGTTAAAACAGTTGAAAGAGTTTTTGCAATAAATAAAGAATATGAAAATTGTAGCCTGTTATCTCCTGAAGTTATTAAAAAACACAGGAAAAAGGGTTATAATTTTATTCATATAGGACTAATTCAAGTTGCGGTTAAACCACTTAATAGAAAAGGAATTAATTCATCGATCTACCTTTGTCTTAGAGACGCTAGATTTTTAAATTATTACCCTAGTATAATTGGTGCCATGGAAGCCAGTTTGCATAATGGACCAATTCATTTTAATTGTTTTCCAGATTTCACTTTAAGCCTTAGTGATCAAAACTTATTTAAAGCATTAACATTAAATATTAAAACTGAAGGAGAGATTACTCAGATGATTGAGGGATCTCAGCCTATTGCTTTGATCTACCGGATTTACTATAAGACCATGAAGTCAAATCTGAACGTTCATGCTCTTAATAAAAGTCCTAAAGATCAGACAGTTTTAATTCAAAGTTCAACTAGTGATGCTAATATCCAGATCCCGAGAACAATTCTCTGGAAAGATATTACATTACCTAGCCAATGGACTTTGCCAAATGAATTACCACAACAACCCATAGTTAATAATTCATTAAATATTGAAAACATCAAATAGTTTTCTGATGGAACTGTTAAAATTAGTTTTGAACGTACTAGAACTCCAATTATTATTGAAGATATTTCCAGTTCTTCAACCCCTTCGGTTATTCATACTAGGAGAGATTCAGAAATAATTGGTAACCCTTCATTTAAAGACGTCAAACTAAAAGGAATTTTTAATCAAGGACAAGTTAGTCATCCCTGTTATACCCATAACGACCTTGATGGAGAAGAAGGATCTTCTTCCCCAGCATCATCTGTGTATCCCACACAGTCTGACTTTAATGCCCCTATTCATAATCAACTTCGAGTCATTAAAAAAGAATTTACTTTAGAATGGGATAACTTAGTAAAAGATTTCAATTCAAAATCAAATAAAGAAAAACGGCATCTATTTAGATCTAATCACCCTACTGAAAAGGAAAGAGATAAGATAGTCAATAGATGGAAAAGATTCATTCAAAATGAACAGATTAACGTTACGTTTTACGATTGGTATGAACAATACCAAAATAAGTGTAATGTTATTAGTAAGACACAGTGGATTAAAGAAGACAAAACGAAAATTTCGTCTAGTCACCCGCCCTTAGAAACAGTTTTAATCCCAGTTAAGAACACCTCAGTTATCGCCAGTCCCTTTAAAATTCCCGACGGAATTAAAGATGATAAAAAGATAATTGAACAATTAAACTTTAGCAATCAATATCTAGCAACTGTTGGAAAACAGCTTGACAGAATAGAAGAAAAATTTGAAGAAAATATTATTACAAAACCTGATTCAAAGATTGAACAGCCCTTAATCAAATTACCAGAAAATAGAAACAAATTAGGTTTACCTAATAAAGATGAAGAATTAGTTCAATCCATAGATAAATTATTTAAAAAAATTAAATCTGAAGCAGGTACGAGTGGAACTATTGCAGTCATTGATCAAGTAGAGTCTGATGATGACGAAGACAGTTCTTCTATTCACTCATCAACCTCTAACCTAAATGAACAGCTAAATAAATTAACTGTTAATAACACTAGTATCACCAGAAATTGGTACTCTAGACCTACTCCTCCGGATCTACAATTCGAAGAAAGAAATCTAGATAAACAATTCTCTGTTTCGTCCAATAAAATATATGAATGGAATATTGATGGATTTAGTGAACAGGAAATCCTTAATAAATTAAATCATATGTCAATGGTAGCAAATAGTTATATCACCAAATTCAACAATTTATCCCAACCGGACATAGTTGAATTAATAGCTAGTGGATTTACTGGTATTCTTAGATCTTGGTGGGAAAAACATCTCACAGAAGACATTAGGATATCAATAGTGCATGCTATCCAAAGAAATGATGATGGTAATCCCATCTTCAATGAAGAAGTTGGTATGGGTTTACCCGATGGAGTTAATACGTTAATCTTCACTATAATTAAACATTTTATTGGAACCCCCAGTAACATCACAGAACGAATTCATGACCAATTAAGTAATCTTACTTGTCCCACTCTAAGTGATTTTAGATGGTACAAGGATGTGTTCACCTCTAGAGTTATGATGCGAAATGACAGTAATAAGCCATTCTGGAAAGAAAAGTTTGTTAATGGTTTACCATCGTTATTTGCACATAAAGTTAGAGAAGAATTAAGTAAAAATTTAGGATATATTGATTACGATAATTTAACTTATGGAGACATTATAAGTTATATTCAGAAAATTGGATTAAAAATGTGTATTGACTTCAAATTAGCTAAGCAAGCCAATAAAGATAAAAAGAAAGCTAAATATGAGTTAGGCACCTTCTGTGAACAATATGGTTTACCGCCCGTTGCTCCCTCTAGAAGAAAGCACAGGCATCCCCATAAACATATTGAGTCACAAACATCGTAAAAGACGGTATACTCAAGATAAGAATGTAATCAACAAAGATTCTTACTATAAAAAACCTCAGTCAACACACAAGAAATCCACTAAAAAATCAAAACAGTTTGATAAAAGTAAAATTGTCTGTCACAATTGTGGGCAGAAAGGCCACTTTAAGAGTGAGTGTAGAGTTAAGCAAAAATTAAGTCAATTAAACATCTCAGCTGAAGACACTGAGCATATACTTGAGTTAATGAGAATTGAAAATAACGATAGTAATAATGAAGTTTCAGATGCTCCTGAATCTTCCAGCACTAGTGATACTTGTAACGATGAATCAAATACAGAAAACGAAGTTACTGTCTGCACTGAAAATTGCAGTAACAATTGTTGTAAAAGAATTAATGTAATTAATAAAGAAGACGAAGAGTGTTCGTTATTAGTTGATCTAATTAGTAAAATCGTAGACCCAGGCTTAAAAACCCAGTATCTAAATCAATTGAGAGATTTATTGAATAAAGATAAGAAAGTTAACGATAAGGTTCTTAAAGCCAAAGAAAAGCCAGTTTTTAGTCTTAATAAAACACTCGAGAGATTTAAATCACCAGCTAGAGAAATTACGCTCCCTGAATTAAATCATGAAGTCAATAAACTAAAGAAAGAAATTTCCAGTCTAAAATTAGATATTTCTAGTCTAAGGAAAGAAATTGATGATAAAAAGTCAGATCTTCAAATACACGATTCTTCTTCCAGTGATGAAAGTCATGAAGAACCAGAATCATCAGGTGTTAAAGATGATCCTAATCTTTTTATTCAAGGTCTTTCACTTAAAAGAATTAAGGACATTACCATTCAAAAATGGTATATCTCTATTAAATTAGTTATTGATAAAACCTTCTCTATTCAGCTCCCTGCCCTAGTCGACACTGGAGCAGATTTAAATTGTATTCAAGAGGGTCTTGTTCCCACCAGATACTACAGAAAAACTACTGAAAAACTTAATTCAGCTAATGGTAGTAATATGGAAATAAAATATAAATTACCTAGAGTCCATATCTGTCAAGATGAAATGTGTTTTAAAACTTCTTTTGTTTTAATCCGCAATCTTACAGATAAAATTATTTTAGGTTTACCATTTATTTATTTATTGTATCCATTCACTACCAGTAATAAAGGATTAAGCTGTGAGCATTTAGGAAAGAAAATAACATTTAATTTCCTAATCAAACCTAAAGAACGAGATTTAAAATTTATTCAAGAAGAATCAATCTCTAAGTCAGTAAACCTGTTAAACTGCAAAGTTACCCACTTAAGTTTTCTCAAGGAAGAAGTTAAGTATCAACAAGTTGAAGAACAACTTAAAAGCAACAGGGTTCAAGAGAAAATTAGTGAATTAAAAGAATATTTAACAAAAAATCTATGTTCTGACTCTCCCAATGCTTTTTGGCATAGGAAGAAGCACACAGTTAGATTACCATATGCAAAAGAATTTAAAGAACACTTAATTCCCACTAAAGCCAGACCAATCCAAATGAGTCATGAACAAATGGAATTATGTAAAAAGGAAATTAATGATCTCCTTAGTAAAGGATTAATTAGACATAGTAAGTCACCATGGTCTTGCCCAGCCTTCTATGTTAATAATGAAGCTGAGAAAGAGAGAGGTGTCCCTCGTCTAGTTATCAATTACAAACCATTAAACAAGGTTCTTGAATGGATTAGGTACCCTTTACCTAATAAGGAAGACCTTCTTAGCAGATTAAGTGTTTCCACCATCTTTAGTAAATTTGACCTTAAATCAGGATTCTGGCAAGTTGCTATTCATCCCGACGATAGGTATAAAACAGCATTCACCACTCCGTTCGGTCATTACGAATGGAATGTTCAGTCATTTGGACTAAAAAACGCACCTAGTGAATTTCAGAATATTCTCAATAATATTTTGAATCCTTTCAGTCATTTTATTATTGTATACATCGATGATATCCTTGTATTCTCCAAGACTATTGAAGAACATACTAAACATTTGAATTCTTTCTTCAAGACAGTTAAAACCAATGGTCTTGTTCTTTCACCTTCCAAGTGTAGTCTGTTTCTGACAAAAGTCAGGTTTCTCGGTCTAATCCTCTATCACGGACTCACTCGGCCTATTGACAGAGCTATTCAATTTGCCGACCGATTTCCAGATAAGATTACCGACAAAACTCAGCTACAGATATTTCTTGGCTCGCTTAATTATATAGGCAAGTTCTACAAGAATCTCAGGAAGATTTGTAAGCCTCTTTTTCAGCGCTTACAAAGTAATCCCCCTCCATGGACTGACATTCATACTTCTGTCGTCCAACAAGTTAAAAAATATGTCAAGGTTTTGCCTTGTCTTGGCATCTCTAATGATTCAGCATTCAAAATAGTTGAAACAGATGCCTCCGACATCGGATTTGGTGGCATTCTCAAACAACAGTTAACCCCCACTTCTGACGAACAAATTGTTCGTTTCCATTCGGGCGCATGGAACCCAACACAGTTAAAATATAGTACTATTAAAAAAGAAATTTTGTCACTTGTATTATGCATTAAAAAATTTCAGAGAGATTTACTAAATCAGAAATTCTTAGTTAGGATAGATTGCAAATCAGCCAAATTCATTCTTGAAAAAGACGTTGAAAACGTCGCCTCTAAGCATTCTTTCGCTAGATGGCAAGCTATATTAAGTATTTTTGATTTTGATATTGAATATATTAAAGGTAGTAACAACTCAGTTCCTGATTTTCTTACACGTGAATTCATTAACACAGGTACTATTGCAGCACCATGAGTGTTCGAGGAGGATCATCTTCTCGAGGTCATGGCCGTTCCTCAGGCCCAGTTAATCAGTCAAAAGGAACTATTGTTCCTCATCCAGTAACTCAAACACATAATAAATTCCAGGTGCTTGGTACAGTCCCCAAGCCCTATGCGTCAGTTCTTGCTAGTCAACCTAAGCCGTTTGACATTTTTGCTAATCAATCCAAAGCAACTGCGTCAATCCCTAGTAACCCAGCTTCGGAATATCGTGCTAAATATGATCAGCACTTATTCCACATCGAGTTACCAATGAAACCAAAAAATGACCCAGTCAAATTAGCTGCCCAGTATTTTCCTGCTGGATGGCATTTTCTTCCTCTCGCTCCTTATAAATCTTTGGTCTTTTATAAGGATATCCTTATTGAAACAGAGTCAGTATTCATCAAACCTATTTATGCCAACGATGATAGCTCCAAGCTTCTCTATCATTCGTTGTATATTAAACAGGTTCTCAATCTTTCTGATTGGGGTAGTCATCCTTCCGATCTCAAGTCGCTCTCTAATCATTCTAGCCCCTATTGCTATTATGATTATATTGAGGCTTGGTTTAAAATCATGCTTCACCAGAATGATGATCATAGTCATTCTTGGTTTTTCCAATTTGATCAAAAATTCAAGAGTCAATTTCCCAAGTGGTTCATTCTCTGGTGGACTAGGCATGGCCTTGATCATGCAATATTCCCGGAGCCACTTATGGTCCAGTTAGAACATTTTTGTCATCGTAGTAACTATCTCCCAAAATATGAGGAAATTCATGCATTCCTTATATTTTGTAGTAAATATAAAATCCCTTGGATCCTTAAATGGCAATATGTCATTACGGCCACCCAAGAAGTCACAGTTTTCCAGCCTCCTTCTTCCATAGGAATTAGGTCAGCCCAAACAGTTATCTCCCCAATTTCTCAGGTCTCTCGCCGTTTTTATATTAAATGGTGGGATAAATTTGGTGTCGATAGGATAGTTGGTCAAGTTCAGAAGGAATTCCCACCTTCTCCATCTACTCCCTTGACCCCTTCAGTTACCAAATCTCCAGCCATTGAGTTGTCCAGTAAATCTTCAGTTAAAGCGTCTGAAAAACTAAAGTCGGTCGCTCCCTCTAGTCCACATAAGGTCACTGATGTTTCCAGTTATTCTAGCTCTCAGTTAAAAGTTCTTACCGATGCCATTCAGGCACGTTTAGATCAGTTAGATGAAAAGTCTGATGCAATTTCTTCTCATTCCAGAGGAGACAATGATAGTTAAAATTTATCAGATAGTCAAAATTTATCAGATGAGGAAGAAGATCGTGACCCTTATGGCACGATTAATCTTCAGGATGCTCAGGATCCTTTTGCCTGAACATTTCAGTCAGCAGCACCTGCTCCGGCAGCCTAGTCAGCCCGGTCAGCCAGCACATGCACCTGCTCCGGCAGCCTAGTCAACTCAGTCAGTTAGCCAGCACATGCGCCTAGTCAGCACGGCAGCTTCGTCAGCAGCATCTTCTGCTCCGACAAGCCTCACCAGCAGCACCTGCTTTTCCACCGAAAGCAGCCTTCAGTCAATCATCTGGCCCCACGGCCCCTTTATTCAAAAGAAGACGTCTGCTTTTCCACCGAAAGCAGAATCTTTTCTTTATTTTACTTTTACTTTAACTTTAGTAAATGTAATATGTTTTTTACTTTTACTTTACCTCAGTCATTGTAATAGTTCGTTTTCCTTACTCTATAAAAGGGATTCGAATTCATTTGTAGAGGCAGACTTAGAAAGACTCAGAGCTCCTTCTCTGACAAATCGTTAGCCTCTACCGCTGTTTAGCCTACCTAGCCCCTCTTCTTCTAATGTTCTTAGTTTAATCTTCTTGTAAGTTAACCTGTAAATTAATTTTATTTCTGCACTTGTAAATAGTTTGAATCAATAAAATTATTTTCATTCAAGTATTTAACTTGTGTTTGTATGCGCACAAACACAAGTTAAATACTTGAATGAAAATAATTTTATTGATTCAAACTATTTACAAGTGCAGAAATAAAATTAATTTACAGGTTAACTTACAAGAAGATTAAACTAAGAACATTAGAAGAAGAGGGGCTAGGTAGGCTAAACAGCGGTAGAGACTTAGAAAGACTCAGAGCTCCTTCTCTGACAAATCTTTAGCCTCTACCGCTGTTTAGCCTACCTAGCCCCTCTTCTTTATTAATTACATTAATTCTTTTACAACAATTGTTACTGCAATTTTCAGTGCAGACAGTAACTTCGTTTTCTGTATTTGATTCATCATTACAAGTGTCACTAGTGCTGGAAGATTCAGGAGCATCTGAAACTTTATTATTACTATCGTTATTTTCAATTCTCATTAACTCAAGTATATGCTCAGTGTCTTCAGCTGAGATGTTTAATTGACTTAATTTTTGCTTAACTCTACACTCACTCTTAAAGTGGCCTTTCTGCCCACAATTGTGACAGACAATTTTACTTTTATCAAACTGTTTTGATTTTTTAGTGGATTTCTTGTGTGTTGACTGAGGTTTTTTATAGTAAGAATCTTTGTTGATTACATTCTTATCTTGAGTATACCGTCTTTTACGATGTTTGTGACTCTTATGTGACTCAATATGTTTATGGGGATGCCTGTGCTTTCTTCTAGAGGGAGCAACGGGCGGTAAACCATATTGTTCACAGAAGGTGCCTAACTCATATTTAGCTTTCTTTTTATCTTTATTGGCTTGCTTAGCTAATTTGAAGTCAATACACATTTTTAATCCAATTTTCTGAATATAACTTATAATGTCTCCATAAGTTAAATTATCGTAATCAATATATCCTAAATTTTTACTTAATTCTTCTCTAACTTTATGTGCAAATAACGATGGTAAACCATTAACAAACTTTTCTTTCCAGAATGGCTTATTACTGTCATTTCGCATCATAACTCTAGAGGTGAACACATCCTTGTACCATCTAAAATCACTTAGAGTGGGACAAGTAAGATTACTTAATTGGTCATGAATTCGTTCTGTGATGTTACTGGGGGTTCCAATAAAATGTTTAATTATAGTGAAGATTAACGTATTAACTCCATCGGGTAAACCCATACCAACTTCTTCATTGAAGATGGGATTACCATCATCATTTCTTTGGATAGCATGCACTATTGATATCTTAATGTCTTCTGTGAGATGTTTTTCCCACCAAGATCTAAGAATACCAGTAAATCCACTAGCTATTAATTCAACTATGTCCGGTTGGGATAAATTGTTGAATTTGGTGATATAACTATTTGCTACCATTGACATATGATTTAATTTATTAAGGATTTCCTGTTCACTAAATCCATCAATATTCCATTCATATATTTTATTGGACGAAACAGAGAATTGTTTATCTAGATTTCTTTCTTCGAATTGTAGATCCGGAGGAGTAGGTCTAGAGTACCAATTTCTGGTGATACTAGTGTTATTAACAGTTAATTTATTTAGCTGTTCATTTAGGTTAGAGGTTGATGAGTGAATAGAAGAACTGTCTTCGTCATCATCAGACTCTACTTGATCAATGACTGCAATAGTTCCACTCGTACCTGCTTCAGATTTAATTTTTTTTAAATAATTTATCTATGGATTGAACTACTTCTTCATCTTTATTAGGTAAACCTAATTTGTTTCTATTTTCTGGTAATTTGATTAAGGGCTGTTCAATCTTTGAATCAGGTTTTGTAATAATATTTTCTTCAAATTTTTCTTCTATTCTGTCAAGCTGTTTTCCAACAGTTGCTAGATATTGATTGCTAAAGTTTAATTGTTCAATTATCTTTTTATCATCTTTAATTCCGTCGGGAATTTTAAAGGGACTAGCGATAACTGAGGTGTTCTTAACTGGGATTAAAACTGTTTCTAAGGGCGGGTGACTAGACGAAATTTTCGTTTTGTCTTCTTTAATCCACTATGTCTTACTAATAACATTACACTTACTTTGGTATTGTTCATACCAATCGTAAAACGTAACGTTAATCTGTTCATTTTGAATGAATCTTTTCCATCTATTGACTATCTTATCTCTTTCCTTTTCAGTAGGGTGATTAGATCTAAATAGATGCCGTTTTTCTTTATTTGATTTTGAATTGAAATCTTTTACTAAGTTATCCCATTCTAAAGTAAATTCTTTTTTAATGACTCGAAGTTGATTATGAATAGGGGCATTAAAGTCAGACTGTGTGGGATACACAGATGATGCTGGGGAAGAAGATCCTTCTTCTCCATCAAGGTCGTTATGGGTATAACAGGGATGACTAACTTGTCCTTGATTAAAAATTCCTTTTAGTTTGACGTCTTTAATCGAAGGGTTACCAATTATTTCTGAATCTCTCCTAGTATGAATAACCGAAGGGGTTGAAGAACTGGAAATATCTTCAATAATAATTGGAGTTCTAGTACGTTCAAAACTAATTTTAACAGTTCCATCAGAAAACTGTTTGATGTTTTCAATATTTAATGAATTATTAACTATGGGTTGTTGTGGTAATTCATTTGGCAAAGTCCATTGGCTAGGTAATGTAATATCTTTCCAGAGAATTGTTCTCGGGATCTGGATATTAGCATCACTAGTTGAACTTTGAATTAAAACTGTCTGATCTTTAGGACTTTTATTAAGAGCATGAACGTTCAGATTTGACTTCATGGTCTTATAGTAAATCCGGTAGATCAAAGCAATAGGCTGAGATCCCTCAATCATCTGAGTAATCTCTCCTTCAGTTTTAATATTTAATGTTAATGCTTTAAATAAGTTTTGATCACTAAGGCTTAAAGTGAAATCTGGAAAACAATTAAAATGAATTGGTCCATTATGCAAACTGGCTTCCATGGCACCAATTATACTAGGGTAATAATTTAAAAATCTAGCGTCTCTAAGACAAAGGTAGATCGATGAATTAATTCCTTTTCTATTAAGTGGTTTAACCGCAACTTGAATTAGTCCTATATGAATAAAATTATAACCCTTTTTCCTGTGTTTTTTAATAACTTCAGGAGATAACAGGCTACAATTTTCATATTCTTTATTTATTGCAAAAACTCTTTCAACTGTTTTAACATTGTAATCTGTTTTAAATTTATCTGAAAATGTTGACTGATAAATTTCTTTAGGGGAAACCCTAGGTATGTTCCAATTATTCAAAACTTGATTAAGGTTTTCATAACTCTGTTCTTCCTGGTTGACAATATCTGGGACTGGAGGTAAAGTCGACCTGTTACTAACTGAAGAGTTGGATCTAAATAATCTACTCATCTTAAATGTTTCAAAATAAATTCTGACTTCAAGGTTCATTCATGCATACCCCTTTTACCCTTAGTAAACTCATACCTATGTTCTATAACCCGACACTGCTCACACCCTGGAGACTTACAAAAGGTTAGACACGAACTAGGTGGTCTACAGGTAAATTAGGTGACTTCAGAAAACTTGAAGAAGAAGAAGATAATTTTGAAAAAGAAAGATGAATTTGATTAAACAGATCTAACTAGGCAGATAGAAACAACATACAACTTGGCTCTGATACCATTTGGGAGTGGAAGCAGGAGTAGAGGAACAGAGTAGAGATGCGCATACAAACACAAGTTAAATACTTGAATGAAAATAATTTTATTGATTCAAACTATTTACAAGTGCAGAAATAAAATTAATTTACAGGTTAACTTACAAGAAGATTAAACTAAGAACATTAGAAGAAGAGGGGCTAGGTAGGCTAAACAGCGGTAGAGGCTAAAGATTTGTCAGAGAAGGAGCTCTGAGTCTTTCTAAGTCTGCCTCTACAAATGAATTCGAATCCCTTTTATAGAGTAAGGAAAACGAACTATTACAATGACTGAGGTAAAGTAAAAGTAAAAAACATATTACATTTACTAAAGTTAAAGTAAAAGTAAAATAAAGAAAAGATTCTACTTTCGGTGGAAAAGCAGACGTCTTCTTTTGAATAAAGGGGCCGTGGGGCCAGATGATTGACTGAAGGCTGCTTTCGGTGGAAAAGTCTTCTTTTGAATAAAGGGGCCGTGGGGCCAGATGATTGACTGAAGGCTGCTTTCGGTGGAAAAGCAGGTGCTGCTGGTGAGGCTTGTCGGAGCAGAAGATGCTGCTGACGAAGCTGCCGTGCTGACTAGGCGCATGTGCTGGCTAACTGACTGAGTTGACTAGGCTGCCAGAGCAGGTGCATGTGCTGGCTGACCGGGCTGACTAGGCTGCCGGAGCAGGTGCTGCTGACTGAAATGTTCAGGCAAAAGGATCCTGAGCATCCTGAAGATTAATCGTGCCATAAGGGTCACGATCTTCTTCCTCATCTGATAAATTTTGACTATCATTTTCTCCTCTGGAATGAGAAGAAATTGCATCAGACTTTTCATCTAACTGATCTAAACGTGCCTGAATGGCATCGGTAAGAACTTTTAACTGAGAGCTAGAATAACTGGAAACATCAGTGACCTTATGTGGACTAGAGGGAGCGACCGACTTTAGTTTTTCAGACGCTTTAACTGAAGATTTACTGGACAACTCAATGGCTGGAGATTTGGTAACTGAAGGGGTCAAGGGAGTAGATGGAGAAGGTGGGAATTCCTTCTGAACTTGACCAACTATCCTATCGACACCAAATTTATCCCACCATTTAATATAAAAACGGCGAGAGACCTGAGAAATTGGGGAGATAACTGTTTGGGCTGACCTAATTCCTATGGAAGAAGGAGGCTGGAAAACTATGACTTCTTGGGTGGCCGTAATGACATATTGCCATTTAAGGATCCAAGGGATTTTATATTTACTACAAAATATAAGGAATGCAGGAATTTCCTCATATTTTGGGAGATAGTTACTACGATGACAAAAATGTTCTAACTGGACCATAAGTGGCTCCGGGAATATTGCATGATCAAGGCCATGCCTAGTCCACCAGAGAATGAACCACTTGGGAAATTGACTCTTGAATTTTTGATCAAATTGGAAAAACCAAGAATGACTATGATCATCATTCTGGTGAAGCATGATTTTAAACCAAGCCTCAATATAATCATAATAGCAATAGGGGCTAGAATGATTAGAGAGCGACTTGAGATCGGAAGGATGACTACCCCAATCAGAAAGATTGAGAACCTGTTTAATATACAACGAATGATAGAGAAGCTTGGAGCTATCATCGTTGGCATAAATAGGTTTGATGAATACTGACTCTGTTTCAATAAGGATATCCTTATAAAAGACCAAAGATTTATAAGGAGCGAGAGGAAGAAAATGCCATCCAGCAGGAAAATACTGGGCAGCTAATTTGACTGGGTCATTTTTTGGTTTCATTGGTAACTCGATGTGGAATAAGTGCTGATCATATTTAGCACGATATTCCGAAGCTGGGTTACTAGGGATTGACGCAGTTGCTTTGGATTGATTAGCAAAAATGTCAAACGGCTTAGGTTGACTAGCAAGAACTGACGCATAGGGCTTGGGGACTGTACCAAGCACCTGGAATTTATTATGTGTTTGAGTTACTGGATGAGGAACAATAGTTCCTTTTGACTGATTAACTGGGCCTGAGGAACGGCCATGACCTCGAGAAGATGATCCTCCTCGAACACTCATGGTGCTGCAATAGTACCTGTATTAATGAATTCACGTGTAAGAAAATCAGGAACTGAGTTGTTACTACCTTTAATATATTCAATATCAAAATCAAAAATACTTAATATAGCTTGCCATCTAGCGAAAGAATGCTTAGAGGCGACGTTTTCAACGTCTTTTTCAAGAATGAATTTGGCTGATTTGCAATCTATCCTAACTAAGAATTTCTGATTTAGTAAATCTCTCTGAAATTTTTTAATGCATAATACAAGTGACAAAATTTCTTTTTTAATAGTACTATATTTTAACTGTGTTGGGTTCCATGCGCCCGAATGGAAACGAACAATTTGTTCGTCAGAAGTGGGGGTTAACTGTTGTTTGAGAATGCCACCAAATCCGATGTCGGAGGCATCTGTTTCAACTATTTTGAATGCTGAATCATTAGAGATGCCAAGACAAGGCAAAACCTTGACATATTTTTTAACTTGTTGGACGACAGAAGTATGAATGTCAGTCCATGGAGGGGGATTACTTTGTAAGCGCTGAAAAAGAGGCTTACAAATCTTCCTGAGATTCTTGTAGAACTTGCCTATATAATTAAGCGAGCCAAGAAATATCTGTAGCTGAGTTTTGTCGGTAATCTTATCTGGAAATCGGTCGGCAAATTGAATAGCTCTGTCAATAGGCCGAGTGAGTCCGTGATAGAGGATTAGACCGAGAAACCTGACTTTTGTCAGAAACAGACTACACTTGGAAGGTGAAAGAACAAGACCATTGGTTTTAACTGTCTTGAAGAAAGAATTCAAATGTTTAGTATGTTCTTCAATAGTCTTGGAGAATACAAGGATATCATCGATGTATACAATAATAAAATGACTGAAAGGATTCAAAATATTATTGAGAATATTCTGAAATTCACTAGGTGCGTTTTTTAGTCCAAATGACTGAACATTCCATTCGTAATGACCGAACGGAGTGGTGAATGCTGTTTTATACCTATCGTCGGGATGAATAGCAACTTGCCAGAATCCTGATTTAAGGTCAAATTTACTAAAGATGGTGGAAACACTTAATCTGCTAAGAAGGTCTTCCTTATTAGGTAAAGGGTACCTAATCCATTCAAGAACCTTGTTTAATGGTTTGTAATTGATAACTAGACGAGGGACACCTCTCTCTTTCTCAGCTTCATTATTAACATAGAAGGCTGGGCAAGACCATGGTGACTTACTATGTCTAATTAATCCTTTACTAAGGAGATCATTAATTTCCTTTTTACATAATTCCATTTGTTCATGACTCATTTGGATTGGTCTGGCTTTAGTGGGAATTAAGTGTTCTTTAAATTCTTTTGCATATGGTAATCTAACTGTGTGCTTCTTCCTATGCCAAAAAGCATTGGGAGAGTCAGAACATAGATTTTTTGTTAAATATTCTTTTAATTCACTAATTTTCTCTTGAACCCTGTTGCTTTTAAGTTGTTCTTCAACTTGTTGATACTTAACTTCTTCCTTGAGAAAACTTAAGTGGGTAACTTTGCAGTTTAACAGGTTTACTGACTTAGAGATTGATTCTTCTTGAATAAATTTTAAATCTCGTTCTTTAGGTTTGATTAGGAAATTAAATGTTATTTTCTTTCCTAAATGCTCACAGCTTAATCCTTTATTACTGGTAGTGAATGGATACAATAAATAAATAAATGGTAAACCTAAAATAATTTTATCTGTAAGATTGCGGATTAAAACAAAAGAAGTTTTAAAACACATTTCATCTTGACAGATATGGACTCTAGGTAATTTATATTTTATTTCCATATTACTACCATTAGCTGAATTAAGTTTTTCAGTAGTTTTTCTGTAGTATCTGGTGGGAACAAGACCCTCTTGAATACAATTTAAATCTGCTCCAGTGTCGACTAGGGCAGGGAGCTGAATAGAGAAGGTTTTATCAATAACTAATTTAATAGAGATATACCATTTTTGAATGGTAATGTCCTTAATTCTTTTAAGTGAAAGACCTTGAATAAAAAGATTAGGATCATCTTTAACACCTGATGATTCTGGTTCTTCATGACTTTCATCACTGGAAGAAGAATCGTGTATTTGAAGATCTGACTTTTTATCATCAATTTCTTTCCTTAGACTAGAAATATCTAATTTTAGACTGGAAATTTCTTTCTTTAGTTTATTGACTTCATGATTTAATTCAGGGAGCGTAATTTCTCTAGCTGGTGATTTAAATCTCTCGAGTGTTTTATTAAGACTAAAAACTGGCTTTTCTTTGGCTTTAAGAACCTTATCGTTAACTTTCTTATCTTTATTCAATAAATCTCTCAATTGATTTAGATACTGGGTTTTTAAGCCTGGGTCTACGATTTTACTAATTAGATCAACTAATAACGAACACTCTTCGTCTTCTTTATTAATTACATTAATTCTTTTACAACAATTGTTACTGCAATTTTCAGTGCAGACAGTAACTTCGTTTTCTGTATTTGATTCATCGTTACAAGTATCACTAGTGCTGGAAGATTCAGGAGCATCTGAAACTTCATTATTACTATCGTTATTTTCAATTCTCATTAACTCAAGTATATGCTCAGTGTCTTCAGCTGAGATGTTTAATTGACTTAATTTTTGCTTAACTCTACACTCACTCTTAAAGTGGCCTTTCTGCCCACAATTGTGACAGACAATTTTACTTTTATCAAACTGTTTTGATTTTTTAGTGGATTTCTTGTGTGTTGACTGAGGTTTTTTATAGTAAGAATCTTTGTTGATTACATTCTTATCTTGAGTATACCGTCTTTTACGATGTTTGTGACTCAATATGTTTATGGGGATGCCTGTGCTTTCTTCTAGAGGGAGCAACGGGCGGTAAACCATATTGTTCACAGAAGGTGCCTAACTCATATTTAGCTTTCTTTTTATCTTTATTGGCTTGCTTAGCTAATTTGAAGTCAATACACATTTTTAATTCAATTTTCTGAATATAACTTATAATGTCTCCATAAGTTAAATTATCGTAATCAATATATCCTAAATTTTTACTTAATTCTTCTCTAACTTTATGTGCAAATAACGATGGTAAACCATTAACAAACTTTTCTTTCCAGAATGGCTTATTACTGTCATTTCGCATCATAACTCTAGAGGTGAACACATCCTTGTACCATCTAAAATCACTTAGAGTGGGACAAGTAAGATTACTTAATTGGTCATGAATTCGTTCTGTGATGTTACTGGGGGTTCCAATAAAATGTTTAATTATAGTGAAGATTAACGTATTAACTCCATCGGGTAAACCCATACCAACTTCTTCATTGAAGATGGGATTACCATCATCATTTCTTTGGATAGCATGCACTATTGATATCTTAATGTCTTCTGTGAGATGTTTTTCCCACCAAGATCTAAGAATACCAGTAAATCCACTAGCTATTAATTCAACTATGTCCGGTTGGGATAAATTGTTGAATTTGGTGATATAACTATTTGCTACCATTGACATATGATTTAATTTATTAAGGATTTCCTGTTCACTAAATCCATCAATATTCCATTCATATATTTTATTGGACGAAACAGAGAATTGTTTATCTAGATTTCTTTCTTCGAATTGTAGATCCGGAGGAGTAGGTCTAGAGTACCAATTTCTGGTGATACTAGTGTTATTAACAGTTAATTTATTTAGCTGTTCATTTAGGTTAGAGGTTGATGAGTGAATAGAAGAACTGTCTTCGTCATCATCAGACTCTACTTGATCAATGACTGCAATAGTTCCACTCGTACCTGCTTCAGATTTAATTTTTTTTAAATAATTTATCTATGGATTGAACTACTTCTTCATCTTTATTAGGTAAACCTAATTTGTTTCTATTTTCTGGTAATTTGATTAAGGGCTGTTCAATCTTTGAATCAGGTTTTGTAATAATATTTTCTTCAAATTTTTCTTCTATTCTGTCAAGCTGTTTTCCAACAGTTGCTAGATATTGATTGCTAAAGTTTAATTGTTCAATTATCTTTTTATCATCTTTAATTCCGTCGGGAATTTTAAAGGGACTGGCGATAACTGAGGTGTTCTTAACTGGGATTAAAACTGTTTCTAAGGGCGGGTGACTAGACGAAATTTTCGTTTTGTCTTCTTTAATCCACTGTGTCTTACTAATAACATTACACTTACTTTGGTATTGTTCATACCAATCGTAAAACGTAACGTTAATCTGTTCATTTTGAATGAATCTTTTCCATCTATTGACTATCTTATCTCTTTCCTTTTCAGTAGGGTGATTAGATCTAAATAGATGCCGTTTTTCTTTATTTGATTTTGAATTGAAATCTTTTACTAAGTTATCCCATTCTAAAGTAAATTCTTTTTTAATGACTCGAAGTTGATTATGAATAGGGGCATTAAAGTCAGACTGTGTGGGATACACAGATGATGCTGGGGAAGAAGATCCTTCTTCTCCATCAAGGTCGTTATGGGTATAACAGGGATGACTAACTTGTCCTTGATTAAAAATTCCTTTTAGTTTGACGTCTTTAATCGAAGGGTTACCAATTATTTCTGAATCTCTCCTAGTATGAATAACCGAAGGGGTTGAAGAACTGGAAATAACTGAAGGAGAGATTACTCAGATGATTGAGGGATCTCAGCCTATTGCTTTGATCTACCGGATTTACTATAAGACCATGAAGTCAAATAACTTATAATGTCTAATTTTATTAAATTAGCAATGTGTTCATTAGGTTTTGTGATTAAGTATTTATTCTTGAATGGATTAGGTACCCTTTACCTAATAAGGAAGACCTTCTTAGCAGATTAAGTGTTTCCACCATCTTTAGTAAATTTGACCTTAAATCAGGATTCTGGCAAGTTGCTATTCATCCCGACGATAGGTATAAAACAGCATTCACCACTCCGTTCGGTCATTACGAATGGAATGTTCAGTCATTTGGACTAAAAAACGCACCTAGTGAATTTCAGAGTATTCTCAATAATATTTTGAATCCTTTCAGTCATTTTATTATTGTATACATCGATGATATCCTTGTATTCTCCAAGACTATTGAAGAACATACTAAACATTTGAATTCTTTCTTCAAGACAGTTAAAACCAATGGTCTTGTTCTTTCACCTTCCAAGTGTAGTCTGTTTCTGACAAAAGTCAGGTTTCTCGGTCTAATCCTCTATCACGGACTCACTCGGCCTATTGACAGAGCTATTCAATTTGCCGACCGATTTCCAGATAAGATTACCGACAAAACTCAGCTACAGAGATTTCTTGGCTCGCTTAATTATATAGGCAAGTTCTACAAGAATCTCAGGAAGATTTGTAAGCCTCTTTTTCAGCGCTTACAAAGTAATCCCCCTCCATGGACTGACATTCATACTTCTGTCGTCCAACAAGTTAAAAAATATGTCAAGGTTTTGCCTTGTCTTGGCATCTCTAATGATTCAGCATTCAAAATAGTTGAAACAGATGCCTCCGACATCGGATTTGGTGGCATTCTCAAACAACAGTTAACCCCCACTTCTGACGAACAAATTGTTCGTTTCCATTCGGGCGCATGGAACCCAACACAGTTAAAATATAGTACTATTAAAAAAGAAATTTTGTCACTTGTATTATGCATTAAAAAATTTCAGAGAGATTTACTAAATCAGAAATTCTTAGTTAGGATAGATTGCAAATCAGCCAAATTCATTCTTGAAAAAGACGTTGAAAACGTCGCCTCTAAGCATTCTTTCGCTAGATGGCAAGCTATATTAAGTATTTTTGATTTTGATATTGAATATATTAAAGGTAGTAACAACTCAGTTCCTGATTTTCTTACACGTGAATTCATTAACACAGGTACTATTGCAGCACCATGAGTGTTCGAGGAGGATCATCTTCTCGAGGTCATGGCCGTTCCTCAGGCCCAGTCACAGTTTTCCAGCCTCCTTCTTCCATAGGAATTAGGTCAGCCCAAACAGTTATCTCCCCAATTTCTCAGGTCTCTCGCCGTTTTTATATTAAATGGTGGGATAAATTTGGTGTCGATAGGATAGTTGGTCAAGTTCAGAAGGAATTCCCACCTTCTCCATCTACTCCCTTGACCCCTTCAGTTACCAAATCTCCAGCCATTGAGTTGTCCAGTAAATCTTCAGTTAAAGCGTCTGAAAAACTAAAGTCGGTCGCTCCCTCTAGTCCACATAAGGTCACTGATGTTTCCAGTTATTCTAGCTCTCAGTTAAAAGTTCTTACCGATGCCATTCAGGCACGTTTAGATCAGTTAGATGAAAAGTCTGATGCAATTTCTTCTCATTCCAGAGGAGAAAATGATAGTCAAAATTTATCAGATGAGGAAGAAGATCGTGACCCTTATGGCACGATTAATCTTCAGGATGCTCAGGATCCTTTTGCCTGAACATTTCAGTCAGCAGCACCTGCTCCGGCAGCCTAGTCAGCCCGGTCAGCCAGCACATGCACCTGCTCCGGCAGCCTAGTCAACTCAGTCAGTTAGCCAGCACATGCGCCTAGTCAGCACGGCAGCTTCGTCAGCAGCATCTTCTGCTCCGACAAGCCTCACCAGCAGCACCTGCTTTTCCACCGAAAGCAGCCTTCAGTCAATCATCTGGCCCCACGGCCCCTTTATTCAAAAGAAGACTTTTCCACCGAAAGCAGCCTTCAGTCAATCATCTGGCCCCACGGCCCCTTTATTCAAAAGAAGACGTCTGCTTTTCCACCGAAAGCAGAATCTTTTCTTTATTTTACTTTTACTTTAACTTTAGTAAATGTAATATGTTTTTTACTTTTACTTTACCTCAGTCATTGTAATAGTTCGTTTTCCTTACTCTATAAAAGGGATTCGAATTCATTTGTAGAGGCAGACTTAGAAAGACTCAGAGCTCCTTCTCTGACAAATCTTTAGCCTCTACCGCTGTTTAGCCTACCTAGCCCCTCTTCTTCTAATGTTCTTAGTTTAATCTTCTTGTAAGTTAACCTGTAAATTAATTTTATTTCTGCACTTGTAAATAGTTTGAATCAATAAAATTATTTTCATTCAAGTATTTAACTTGTGTTTGTATGCGCATCTCTACTCTGTTCCTCTACTCCTGCTTCCACTCCCAAATGGTATCAGAGCTAACACAAGACCTTCTTAGCAATATATATATATATATATATATATATATATATATATATATAATGTCTAATGTCTTATAGTTAAAATTGTGTTTGAATCACAAAACCTTCTTAGTTTGTATGCGTTTTAACTTATTTAACTTGTGTTTGTAATAAATACTTGAATGAAAATAATTTTATTGATTCAAACTATTTACAAGTGCAGAAATAAAATTAATTTACAGGTTAACTTACAAGAAGATTAAACTAAGAACATTAGAAGAAGAGGGGCTAGGTAGGCTAAACAGCAGTAGAGGCTAAAGATTTGTCAGAGAAGGAGCTCTGAGTCTTTCTAAGTCTGCCTCTACAAATGAATTCGAATCCCTTTTATAGAGTAAGGAAAACGAACTATTACAATGACTGAGGTAAAGTAAAAGTAAAAAACATATTACATTTACTAAAGTTAAAGTAAAAGTAAAATAAAGAAAAGATTCTGCTTTCGGTGAAAAAGCAGACGTCTTCTTTTGAATAAAGGGGCCGTGGGGCCAGATGATTGACTGAAGGCTGCTTTCGGTGGAAAAGTCTTCTTTTGAATAAAGGGGCCGTGGGGCCAGATGATTGACTGAAGGCTGCTTTCGGTGGAAAAGCAGGTGCTGCTGGTGAGGCTTGTCGGAGTAGAAGATGCTGCTGACGAAGCTGCCGTGCTGACTAGGCGCATGTGCTGGCTAACTGACTGAGTTGACTAGGCTGCCGGAGCAGGTGCATGTGCTGGCTGACCGGGCTGACTAGGCTGCCGGAGCAGGTGCTGCTGACTGAAATGTTCAGGCAAAAGGATCCTGAGCATCCTGAAGATTAATCGTGCCATAAGGGTCACGATCTTCTTCCTCATCTGATAAATTTTGACTATCATTTTCTCCTCTGGAATGAGAAGAAATTGCATCAGACTTTTCATCTAACTGATCTAAACGTGCCTGAATGGCATCGGTAAGAACTTTTAACTGAGAGCTAGAATAACTGGAAACATCAGTGACCTTATGTGGACTAGAGGGAGCGACCGACTTTAGTTTTTCAGACGCTTTAACTGAAGATTTACTGGACAACTCAATGGCTGGAGATTTGGTAACTGAAGGGGTCAAGGGAGTAGATGGAGAAGGTGGGAATTCCTTCTGAACTTGACCAACTATCCTATCGACACCAAATTTATCCCACCATTTAATATAAAAACGGCGAGAGACCTGAGAAATTGGGGAGATAACTGTTTGGGCTGACCTAATTCCTATGGAAGAAGGAGGCTGGAAAACTGTGACTTCTTGGGTGGCCGTAATGACATATTGCCATTTAAGGATCCAAGGGATTTTATATTTACTACAAAATATAAGGAATGCAGGAATTTCCTCATATTTTGGGAGATAGTTACTACGATGACAAAAATGTTCTAACTGGACCATAAGTGGCTCCGGGAAGTTAGTCATCCCTGTTATACCCATAACGACCTTGATGGAGAAGAAGGATCTTCTTCCCCAGCATCATCTGTGTATCCCACACAGTCTGACTTTAATGCCCCTATTCATAATCAACTTCGAGTCATTAAAAAAGAATTTACTTTAGAATGGGATAACTTAGTAAAAGATTTCAATTCAAAATCAAATAAAGAAAAACGGCATCTATTTAGATCTAATCACCCTACTGAAAAGGAAAGAGATAAGATAGTCAATAGATGGAAAAGATTCATTCAAAATGAACAGATTAACGTTACGTTTTACGATTGGTATGAACAATACCAAAGTAAGTGTAATGTTATTAGTAAGACACAGTGGATTAAAGAAGACAAAACGAAAATTTCGTCTAGTCACCCGCCCTTAGAAACAGTTTTAATCCCAGTTAAGAACACCTCAGTTATCGCCAGTCCCTTTAAAATTCCCGACGGAATTAAAGATGATAAAAAGATAATTGAACAATTAAACTTTAGCAATCAATATCTAGCAACTGTTGGAAAACAGCTTGACAGAATAGAAGAAAAATTTGAAGAAAATATTATTACAAAACCTGATTCAAAGATTGAACAGCCCTTAATCAAATTACCAGAAAATAGAAACAAATTAGGTTTACCTAATAAAGATGAAGAATTAGTTCAATCCATAGATAAATTATTTAAAAAAATTAAATCTGAAGCAGGTACGAGTGGAACTATTGCAGTCATTGATCAAGTAGAGTCTGATGATGACGAAGACAGTTCTTCTATTCACTCATCAACCTCTAACCTAAATGAACAGCTAAATAAATTAACTGTTAATAACACTAGTATCACCAGAAATTGGTACTCTAGACCTACTCCTCCGGATCTACAATTCGAAGAAAGAAATCTAGATAAACAATTCTCTGTTTCGTCCAATAAAATATATGAATGGAATATTGATGGATTTAGTGAACAGGAAATCCTTAATAAATTAAATCATATGTCAATGGTAGCAAATAGTTATATCACCAAATTCAACAATTTACCATATAACAGCGGATAAGTTTTTAAAGGAAAAAACTTAAACAGAAAAAGAAAAGATTAAGAAGATGACCGGTGAATCGGTAAAGTAATCTCTTTCTTTTATTTATAAACAGTTGAGGAAGGATTACATTATTTCCTAGACTAACTATTTGAGGAAGATCGAAGTATGAAAGACTTCGACTTCATCTTCTAACTAAGAAGATCGAAGCTGGAAGCTTCGTCTCCGGCTAACTCTAGAGAGAAGGGAGAGCGGACCTCAGAAGAGCTTTCTAGAGAGAGAAGCTCTGAGGCTTTACTGAACTAAGCCTGAAGAACTCTAACACTTCGAGTTCTTTAAATAGAAAAACTGAAAGTAAATTACTATTGATTCACGCAGGAATCACTATTACAATGACTGGAAGTAAAAGTAATTTACTTAAGTAAAAGTAAAACGTAAGAAACATTTTACATTTACTTTTACATTGGTAAATGTTAAAAACATTTAACTAAGTTAAAAACATTTAACTTAAAGTAAAAGCAAAAGTTATTCTTTTACTTTTACTTTTACATTTACTAAAGTAAAAGACTTTTGCTTTACGGAAAGCAAAAGCTGATCTGATGGCTGTCGGCCATCAGTGCTGACTGATGATGGCGTGGGCCATCATTATTGACTGAAGGCGACTGTTGCGTCGTCTTCTCCGGTGACTCCTCCGGTTGACTCCGGCGACTGTTCCGTCGTCTTCTCCGGCGGCTTCTCCGGTTAACTGATCCGTCTCCTCCGGTGCCGGATGGAACTGCTGATCGTCTTCTCCGACGAGTCATCACCTCCATACATTTCCACCTCAAAATTTTTATCCAGGAAATAACCCTTTCACCCCCAAAAATTTCCTTACAAAAGAAGGAGAGGAAAAAAATTTTCACCGAAAAATTGGTCAAAATCAAAGAAATCTTGAAGATTTTGACCAATTTTTCGGTGAAAATTTTTTTCCTCTCCTTCTTTTGTAAGGAAATTTTTGGGGGTGAAAGGGTTATTTCCTGGATAAAAATTTTGAGGTGGAAATGTATGGAGGTGATGACTCGTCGGAGAAGACGATCAGCAGTTCCATCCGGCACCGGAGGAGACGGATCAGTTAACCGGAGAAGCCGCCGGAGAAGACGACGGAACAGTCGCCGGAGTCAACCGGAGGAGTCACCGGAGAAGACGACGCAACAGTCGCCTTCAGTCAATAATGATGGCCCACGCCATCATCAGTCAGCACTGATGGCCGACAGCCATCAGATCAGCTTTTGCTTTCCGTAAAGCAAAAGTCTTTTACTTTAGTAAATGTAAAAGTAAAAGTAAAAGAATAACTTTTGCTTTTACTTTAAGTTAAATGTTTTTAACTTAGTTAAATATTTTTAACATTTACCAATGTAAAAGTAAATGTAAAATGTTTCTTACGTTTTACTTTTACTTAAGTAAATTACTTTTACTTCCAGTCATTGTAATAGTGATTCCTGCGTGAATCAATAGTAATTTACTTTCAGTTTTTCTATTTAAAGAACTCGAAGTGTTAGAGTTCTTCAGGCTTAGTTCAGTAAAGCCTCAGAGCTTCTCTCTCTAGAAAGCTCTTCTGAGGTCCGCTCTCCCTTCTCTCTAGAGTTAGCCGGAGACGAAGCTTCCAGCTTCGATCTTCTTAGTTAGAAGATGAAGTCGAAGTCTTTCATACTTCGATCTTCCTCAAACAGTTAGTCTAGGAAATAATGTAATCCTTCCTCAACTGTTTATAAATAAAAGAAAGAGATTACTTTACCGATTCACCGGTCATCTTCTTAATTCAAAGTTAAATAAGTCATACCTAGGGTTTTGTAATAATATATTCATGAACGTTCAGATTTGACTTCATGGTCTTATAGTAAATCCGGTAGATCAAAGCAATAGGCTGAGATCCCTCAATCATCTGAGTAATCTCTCCTTCAGTTTTAATATTTAATGTTAATGCTTTAAATAAGTTTTGATCACTAAGGCTTAAAGTGAAATCTGGAAAACAATTAAAATGAATTGGTCCATTATGCAAATCCAACTCTTCAGTTAGTAACAGGTCGACTTTACCTCCAGTCCCAGATATTGTCAACCAGGAAGAATATATATATATATATATATATATATATATATATATATATATATATATATATATATATATAAGAAAAGTAATTAAACTACATGTACATGAATTATATATATATATATAATCTGTTTATATATATATATTAAATATATTAGTAATCATGCTATGATGCTACCAAAGTCCAAAGCCGTGAATCTCCCTTAACCATGAATAAGATCTAGCGAAATCACGAATTTGCGTTTTTTTTTTTTAAAAATAAATTTTATACAACAGAATTATGCCCAATTAAATTGTTCTAAACACATATCAATATACATATCAAATCAAAACAATTAATAATTCGCATAAAGGTTCGGCTCTGATGCCACTGTTAGGTTTTGTAATATTCATGAACGCAATCAAATTGCAAAATTATAGCGGAAACGTGTAAAAATCAGAGTTTAAAATTTTACAAACCATATACCCGGATCACCCTTTATGTGTAATTATTAATTAAACGAAAAAGAAAGAACAAGAATCATACCCTTGAAGATCCGAGCTTCCTCAGGTACAAGTTCACCTCCAATCCTTTTCGCGTCCAACTTGAATTCACCGGGTTTGGTTCCTTCATTTGATCAACGTTAGCCACCCAAGTGTTTGGCCTCTAGAGGTGATCCACCAAGGAAGAAGAAAGATCCAAGAAGATGGGTGTTTGGCTAAACCCTAATTTTCCATCTCTATAGAAAAGAGCGTACTCTCCAACCATTAGAATAACGTATATCTGATATCTGATATAAGACTCCTCTTATAAAGATATCAAGTAACCCTATTAAAAATAAGATATTATTTATTTAATTAAACTCTTTTAATTAAATGGGCTCCCTAATCTTATTAGGGATAATTAATTAAACTCCTTTAACTAATTTTCCCTCCTAATCCTATTAGGAATAAATGAGAGTACATATATTAAATTAATTCCTAAACTCTTTTTTAGAAATTAAAATAATAATAATTGTAATAATATTAATAAGACTCCTTTTATTAATTTATATTCAATATTTCTAAAATATTAAATAATAAATATTAAGCTATTTAATTTATTCTATCACCATAGATTAAATTAAATATACTTAACATATTATTACTATTATGCCATTAACTTCTTAAATAATTATTCTTCCTTTTATGGTGTGACCCTTTAGGTTCTCCATATTAAACCGGTTGTGAATAAATCAATTAGAACAATTCTAATCTTATTTAAATAAATAAATTAAAATATTAATTTATTTAAATAAATAATATTTATTCTACAATAGGGATAAGCCTCCCTAGCGATCAACGACTTTTCAGATAATATAGATTTCAACATTAATCATAAAAGAACCTTTGAGTAAATAGTTACCGTACAATTCAATCCTTCCACCATACAATGTCCCAATTAAATATAAGACATGGAATTACTGTCAAGTCTTATTTTATTTAATTATATGTATTTCGACTCTTAAATGCACAACTCCAAATAATACAAATTAGAAACTCCTTTCTAATTTTATTCTGCCTTGGCCAAGGACTACTGGGTTGTCATTTATCGAATCACATAGGACATTTCTCTTCTTTTACTAGAAGTGGTAGATTCTTTATTGATCATACATTATCTCCATGTATAACTTATTATACCCAAACATACCCTTTGATATACCCTAAGGGTCTTGAGGAATAAGTCAAAGTATAACTCATCATACACAAGATACTATGATGATCTCAAGTCCAAGGATCACTTGTACTACTATCACTACAGGAATTCCTATTGACAGGCAAGTAAAAATCCATTAGGTATTCCTTTAGCGAGCCACGTTCAGTGAACTTATTCTCTAATAAGCACCTACATACTTGCTTTAGTGTCTCCACACAAATGATCATGAGATTAATTATTCTCATCCAATGAGCAAGCAACGTATGTACCAATCTATCCGGATTCACTAATCCCCAATTTAGTAATCCAACGATTGGGAACTATTTTAGTTTTAAGCTTTCTAAGAATTTAGATCTCATTAGAATGATCATCATCATTATTCTAAAAGTATTGTTTAAAACTATGGGTTTATCACATATTATAACACAGCATCATGTAGATAATTAAAAGCCTTTAATAAATAATACCTTTTATTAATAAATGAATAAGATTGTTACAAAGTATATGCTTTATCATCAAACATGATTGGCTTGTGTGCATACTACTTTCACTATAGACTCGCATTACCTCAAAGCATGTCTCGTGTTCATAATATTTTTCACATATCTATGCTTCATAAATATGTGAAAGATCCGAACCACATTATTGCGTTAGAACCAGACGAGATAGCCGAAGATTTAACATACGAGGAGGTACCTGTCAAGATATTGGATAGGAAAGATCATATCCTACGAACAAAGGTTATACCACAAGTCAAGGTTTTGTAGAGGAACCATGCTATTGAGGAAATGACTTGGGAGTTGGAATCGAAAATGAAAGCGAGATACCCTCAACTTTTCGAAACACCAGGGGTACGTACGTCAATTTCGAGGACGAAATTTCATAAGGAGGGGAGGTTGTAAGACTCCAACTTATTATAAATTAAATTAAATTTCCATTCCATTATTCATATCTTGAAATAATAAAGAGTTAATTTGATATAATGCTTTGGTTATGAGTGAAATGTGCAAATTTTGTAAAATAAGCAAGTGGTTATAAAATATTCATTTTTATCGAAAAATATTCGTTTGGTCGTGGAATATTCTTGCTGCCGGAGAATATTCGTACGACGGCGCAGCCATTTGTGGGCCCCATAACAGAATAACTGTCAGATGAAGAAAACGACAAGTTTGAGTTTTTATAAATAACGGCGTAATCGTTACCGTTAACACTGTTGGAATACCCGGTGGTTAAAATACAGTAATACGCGTGGTTGCACAGCAGCACACGGTATTGCATAGTATTTTTGAATTATTGATTCTTACGTAAGAAGGCACTACTCAATAATTGTTACAGTAATTACTTTTTAATATTTTATTTTATTGATTCAATAATTGTTGCGTTGATATTTTATATTATTGTTGTTTCAATAATTGTCACTGCACAGTATTTCCCATTATCAGATTAATAATTCATATTATTTGAATAATATTATTAGATAGCATTATTGGCAATGTCTAGAAAGTTCTGTCTAAAGAGAGGTTTGATTACCTAATTGCGCGTCAGTAAGGAGAAATCCTTATCGGAAAGTCCCCTCTTTCCTGGGAACGGTCTGGGTGTCATAATTATGATTCTGTAATATTATTTGTGAATAATTAATTATTGATTTATATGATAAGAAAAATATTTATTTTATGTGGATATAAATGAAATAAAGGGAAATATTTATTTTATGTGATTATAAATGAAGGAATTAATGCTGAGGTGTTTTATCAGTATTTTGTCAGAATAGAGGTATTAAAAATCGTCCGTATGTGGATTTCGGGCATTTTTCGTTTGAAATTTAGAAAAACATAAAGCTACAAAATTGTAGAGAATTTAATTTCCTATGGAATGGACATAAAATTTTTATTTTTCTGATAAAAGGGCTATTTATTATGAATTATTGAAGTTTCTGATTATTGTTTAAATGATAAAATATTTTGAAAATTTTTAGAATTGATGGACTCCACTTTTGGTTGGTGAGAAATGTGCTGAAATTTTATTTTAAATGTGGTGGGCATAAATAGTAACAGGTAAAACCATTAGGTAACAGGTTAAGTCTGCTTCGGCATTCTATCCTATAAATAGGGTGCTTAGTTAGAATTAAAAATCACACCAGAAACAAGTTTTCTCTCTCTATATATATATTATCGAGCGTATTTTGTGAGTATTTAGATACTTTGAGAGTTCCTATTCAGTGCAAGTTTTCTTCAGCATCATATCCGATATTTCATTCAGAAATATTGTTCTTTTGAGGTAAAGGATGTTATTTTCTTCTTATATGATATTATTTTCTTCACTATCATTATGCCTAATTATTGATATAAATTTTATTGTGGAATTTCTACCTTTTTGTGTCGGGATTACTATTCATGTATACGGCACTATTTACAAATACGCGACACTATTCACCGAAAAATGAAATTTTTTCTTTTTCGTCCCAGATGTTTAGTATGGTTATTATCTTTGATTGTATCCATATTTTGATCGTCATTCTTGAATTTTACTCCATTATGATTTATTATGGAGTATTTTTAAACTTGAATTATCTAAAGTACGAATCTCTAAACTTTGTCCTTTTATCTTACTGGATTCATTCTCTAAAATATTTTTCATCATCCTCAGTCCTTAATGGTGATACTTGATTTATATATTTGGCCTGTAGTGCAAAGATGAATGATTACCTGATGAATATTTTTGGCTCGTAATGCAAAGATGAACAGGTGTTGAGATGAACATGACCAACTGGTGATACAAATGAATATATTTGGCCCGTAGTGTAAAGATGAATATTTGATTCAAAATGTATATTAATTGATGTTACAGGGATAAAATATTGATTATGGACTTTTAAATTCATAGATAATAGTTGATTTCATTCTCTACTTAACTCTTCTAATGAATTATTGTTTCCACTGCAGTTGTTGATCTAAAACTTGTTGTCTATTATATTCTATCAGATTTCTCTCAGTTGAAGACTAAGGATAATTTGTTGTATATTATCTTAGTCATAATATTCTTTACTGGGCTAGTTGAGCTCACTCTTTTCTTTTTTGTTCCATTTTTCTTCTTAGGAGGTGAGAATATAGCAGGAACTAGACGGGGATTGGAGTGATGATTTTAGAAAGTTGTTTTAACAGTCCTCACTATTTTTATAAAATAGTGTATCAATAATTGTAATGAGAACTACTTTTGAGTTTTAATACTGTCTATTAGACAATATTTGTATTTAAACTCACAGTATATATGTTGTCGTATTTTGTACGACAATTGTATTAATGAAGTTGTATTTATTTTTGTACCGTGTGTTTGACGACTCAGAATGGGTGATGTATACCTATTTTGGGAGCGTCACACTAGGATAGAGTATTCGCAGGCCGTGTGTTACTCAATCCGCGTGGTGGAGCAAATAGAGTTTAGTTGGGTGGAGCACAATTATTTAAGTCGGGTGGAGCACAATGATTTGAGCCAGGTGGAAAAAAAGTTGCTCAGAGTGAAAGGTTCACAAGGAGCAAAGTAATGTGTTACTCAATACGCGCGGTAGAGCAAATAGAGTTTAGTTGGATGGAGCATAATGATTTAAGTTAGGTGGAGCACAATGATTTGAGCCGGGTGGAACGGGCTCAGGGTGGGCCTAGAAAAAGTTGCTCAGTACTCTAGTATGATACTTGAGTCAAGTAGAACTCTTGAAGGACTCAAAGAAAGTGTATTTAAAAGTGGAGATTGTTGGAATATTTCACATGAATTTCACATCGGATAAATTTAAAAGTATAGATGAGTTAATAAGTATGGTGGAGTCTCAACTTAATAGGCTAATCTTTTAGATAAAGAAATTATCCAATATGTTTATTGGGTCAATCTACACAAGTGTGTGTTATCATAAAATAAATAGATTTACGGGTAGTCCATAGTATATATAACTGTTATTTTTTTTTCAACACTAATTTAGATTATAGTAAGAATATGCTTACACGCTTACATTTAAATTATGGTGCATGAATTAATAATTAGATCATAGACACGTTGGGGCCGAAATTCTTCAACAATTACTGTATATTGCTATTTTTTTTAACCCTAAATGAACTGAGAGTGACTATATTTGACTAGCTAGCACTAATGTATTTGAAATTAAAAAGAGTATATTTACACGCTTATATTTAAATTATGGTGCATGCATTAATAATTAGATCATAGACACGTTGGGGCCGAAATTCTTCTACAATTATTGTATGCTGACATTTCCAGGGCAGTTTTCTCTCTTTTTTTCAAAGGAAAATAATATATATTATAAATATTTAGATTAATTTTTTAATTATCAATTACGTAAATAAGTATTAATAGTAATCTTATAAGATAAATGTGTAATAATTAATAAGTGGGTTACCCCTATAATTCATACCGATCCAGATTGTACTTTTTTTTGGCTGAAAGTTTATTTCTGAAAATTATCTCAATATCCAAAAGACATGGATAAAGGGATATACCAATTGGATCCAGATCTTTTATGAAAATTTTTAATTGAAGATTTTGTAAGAGTTTTGTTATGGGATTCACAACATATTAAAAAAAGAGATCTAATAGCTCATAACTTTTTTTTTATCTGTGTATCAAAACGATGTCGTTTTGATAAGAATTTTTTTTACAAGTTGACAGAAAATTAGAAGCCACCAAACGCTGTTTACTTCGTTTGTTCGCTAATTCTTGTTAACTATGAGCGGTATGACTTTTTTCATTATTGTAATGGGTTGGGTGTTAATCTAGTTGGGACGTTTTATTAATTATTTTTTTTGGTACTTTGGAATCGATAGGGTTATTAATCTTTGTATCTTTGTCAAAGACTAATAATATTATTCTTTGCTCTTCAAGAAAATAAATTCAACGGATAATTTTTATCCTATTAAAAAATTTGATTTTCCATTGTGATTCTTTAAGCCAATTGAAACAAATTAAAGAAAAAAAAATTGGGGTAAACAATCTGGGAAAAATTTGAATAAATGGAAAAAAAAAATCAATTGAAATTTGGCTAATTCTAAACATTGGCGTGCTATGGGAAAAACAAGAAATGAAGCAAAGAAGAAAAGGAGAAAAAAAATAGAAAAATGAAGCAAACAAAACGAAATAAACGGTGTTTGGTGGTTTCTAATTTTCTGTCAACTTGTAAAAAAAAAAATTCCTATCAAAACGACGTCGTTTTGATACACAGACAAAGAAATGAGTTGTGAGCTATTGGATCTACTTTTTAATTTGTTGTCAAATCCACAACAAAACCTCACAAAATACTCACAGAGAAATTCTCATAGAGGATCCAAATTCATACTAGTACAACCAATGTCTGAGCTTACTTAATACAAATGATATTTGACATATGCTTTATATGAAATTTAAAAGAAAACACATTGTTAGTCCTATCATCACAACATACTCACTGAGATGAACACAAATGTTGTGTTTAGTTGATGAGAATGGAATGTAATGAGCTGCGAATAGAATGACTTAAAACATGATTGGCTAGTCAATTGAAATAATAATTTCATTTCTTTAGTTATTCTCTTTCAAATCCGAAAGTTATTTTTCATTCATTTCCAACTAGGTGTGTTTATTTCATTCATTGGCCAACCTCCTTCCCCTCTTTTCTTCGCTATCTATCATCATTTCTTTTCTTTTCCTACCTTTTTTTATGCTACTTCATTTTCTTTTCAAAAATGTTATGTTTATGTTTATTTTTAATTACTTTTTTTGTATTATTTTCATACTAATAATTTTTTGACTAATATTTGAGTCAAAAAAATATTTATATAAAAATATTCATATTCTATTTTTATAAAAAAAAATACATACTAATTTTTATTTTATTAGTAAAAAACATGTTTGTATTTACAAAAATTAAAAAAAAAACATGTTATTAACAGTATGCATTTTTTTTCTTATAAAAATAGAATATAAATATTAGTATTCATATAATTAATTTTTACTAAATTACATACTGTAAATATTAACATTTAATAATATTTTTGTAAAAAATATTACATACTGTACTAATATTTTTTGTAATTTTTATAAATATTGTATTTAGTATTTAATTTTTACTAAATACATACTAAACCATTAACGTTTTTTATGTATTTACAAAAATATACATACTGTAAAAAAAATTTACAAAAATAGAATATGAATATTAAAAAAAATCAAAAATAGAATATGAATATTTACGTTTTTTGTAATGTACATACTGTATTTAGTAAAAATTAACGTTTTTGTAAATTACGGTATGCATGTTTTCTTATAAAAATAGAATATGAATATTAGTATTCATATAATTAATTTTTACAGTATGTATTTTAGTAAAAATTAATTATATGAATACTAAAAAATTAATTTTTATAAGGTAAATTAAAATTAACTGTAAAAAATATTAATTAATTTTTAATTTGTGAGGTCATTAAGTATTATTTTTTATTTCTTATAAATATTAACTTTTACTAATATTAATTTTCCTTATGAAAATATTAATTCTTTTTGCGATAAAATAGGTCAATCAAAAACAGAATGAATGAAAGTGAATATGCAATCAAAAGTTATTCTCCATGTGTTTGATAATCTTCCAAGTTTCAAATCTTCATCAAACTACAAATATCAAAGGCGTTCTTGTCCATAATGTTGTGGTGGGCCAATTTCGTTTTTGATATTGACTTATGAAAATATTAATTTATCGAAAAATATTAATTAAAATTTTAATTTATGAGGCTATTAAGTATTATTTTTTATTTTTCACGTTTAGTAATATTAATTTCCCTTATGAAAATATTAATTAATGTTTAGTAATATTACGTTTAGTAATATTAATTTTCCTTATGAAAATATTATTTTTCTTTAAATATATAAAATTACTTTTATATATTAAATTAATATAAGTTATGTTATTTCAATCTACGCAATATTATTATAAATAAATATGAGAAATGATATATGATGCAGTAAAAACGTTATGATTTATGTTTTTACTGATTGCTTATATATATATATATATATATATATATATATATATATATATATATATAGTTATTTACATAATACTCTCTCCGTTCTTAAAAAATTAAAAAAATAAATAAAATATAATTTTCACACAAATTAAAAAAATAAAAGTAAAAAAAATAGAGTAAAAGAATTTCAAATTTATACTTAATGACCTCATAAAATTATTTTTTATTAATTTTATAAGTTTGTAGTATATAAAAAATGAAAAAAAATCATTTCATATCCCATTTATAGTGTAATTCATATAAACTAAACAGCTAAAGTAGAATGATGATTTTATTCTTAAAAGAATAAATAGACAAACTAAACATAAAAACGAGAATGACCATTCCGTTATCATTCTTTAAGCCATTCTATTTCTCAAGTCATTTCATTCCATGCATACCAAAAGAATGAAAATCAAACAGTAAAAATCTTACGGGGAAGAGATTAAAATTTGAACACCATCACTACCTATAACTCATTCCATACATGCTAAAAGAATGAAAATCAAACATAGTAAAAAAATTATGTTTGGTTCCTTAAAGTAGGAAGAACATATAGAATAACTCATTCCAACTATAATTGAATGAATCATTCTATTTTTCATTCAATTCTTTCAATTCAAACGTAGCATTAGAACATCTCTAGCAGTCTCTTCAATCACTTTGGGATATTCAAATAAGTGAGACACATCAGAAAAATTATCTCTAATAGTCTCTCTAACCTTAGTCATCAAATCTGCAACCTCATTCATATTGTCTCTTCAAAATATTTATTTTGTTTCGGGAGAATCAAAATCATATGAAAAATATTAAAAATATTTATTTTGCTTATTGGGTTTGATGTACAGCTCATTTTAAAATTTAATATCAATTATTATTATTTAAAGTCAAATACTGCATTAATTGAATTGAAGAGACGGATGAAACACGAAATATTAAAATAATAAATAATACTCTTTAAATTATCACGTAGGTTATCAAAGTTCAATATGAAAAGTTTTTGTTTTGTTATTACAGTTAGAAATGCTTTTATTTTTCCCAAAATTACCTTTTAGTTCCCCATATTTATAACATCACAATTTCCAAAGCACCACAAGGCCACATAATGAACTCACACATCAAGTAAAAGTTTGGTTTCATAACGTTGTAGCACTAAATTTGAGTTGTTTGGGTCACTGGTGTATTGTAATCCCTTTGTTCTTAAAAGATTATCGTTTAAGATTAATGTACACAGATTAAAGAATATAATTAATATCTTATAAAAATATTATACTACCCTTATTAATTATGTCAACCAATTATTCCCTCCTCAATGTTTCTTATTCAATTCAACTAATTACTTCTTATTCAACTAATTACTACTTGGATTATAAGCTTATAGCATTGAATTGAATAAGAATCATTGGGAACGGAAGAAAACTTTAAATAGGAGAAAATTTTAAATAAGGATAAAGTAGGAAAAAAATAGCTAATGTGTATTGATAAACTCAAAACGATAATCTTTTTGGAACAAAAATTACTTTCTGAAACGACAATCTTTTAAGAACGGGGAGAGTATGGGATTCCAATTTGATATTTGTTCTAAAATTATATATATATTTTTATTTTTAGTCTATTTTAGATTTATAAATTGACATGATATTTAATTTTTAATTTATCATTACTTTTTTACTATTATTATTTTATTGGGGATGAATTTAAAATAAATTAAGAGTTAAATACATTACGTTTAAAATAAATTGTTATTAAAAAAATTAAAATTATCACATATATTTGGTAAATACACTAAACACCGGTAGACAAACAAACAAATAATGTGATCGTTTGACAAAGAAATTTGACGGGTAATAATATTTTTATATTTAAAAAAAATGCTCCTTGTATTCCAAAAAAATAAAACAAGTTTTGCTTTCCCAACTTTTTGTCCCAAAAGTAAGTCTCACGGCTCATGGTAATATCATGAACTCTGGGGTAATATAAAATATCACGTGTCTCAAATTTATCATTATAAATATCGTTATTAATAAAAATATGAGCTATATATATATATATATATATATATATATATATATATATATATATATATATATATATATATATATATATATACACACACACAGCTGTGTATTATACAATCGGGTTATGGTAATAAATTTTTTTAGCTATGACGACAGTTTATCCGTCGCCGTAACTTAGAATAAATATGACGATGGGTAAAAGCGTCGCTATAGCCGACTGTGCACTATATAGATGTGTACATATATTTTCCCCTAAAAATATAGGAATTATATAGAAAAGAGTAATATTTAGTTATTTTGAACGTGAGTTTATATTTAAATTTGGAAACTTGTCAAATCTTAGAATACTTGTAAAAATGGCTACCGATTATATACTACAGTAAACAATAAGTTACACGTGAGGAAGTATTTAGTAAATGCAAAATAAATATTCATCATTATTTTTACAGTAATAATAAATCCAATTTTTTGGCTTTGGGTTCTATCCAGTTTCTTCATTACTTCATTTTAATGCAGAAACACCAAAAGATTCTTTATAAAAATAATCTCTTTATGTATTGATAGAGTTCTTCTAGGTAGACATGAAAATTAGATATAAAAATTAGACATGAGTGTATTTTAATTTTATCTATTTGTATTTTGACCAATATTAGGGGTCAAAATACAAATAAGTAAATTCATATACACTCGTATCCAATTTTCATGTCCACATATAATTTTTGATTGCGATAAATTTATGTTAAATTAAATTGTGAAACGTTAAATATGAGATTAGATAAAATTATAAGAGAATGTCAATTATTACATATTTTTTCAAAAAAATTACTTACTATTAATAATTATCCACTTAACTGACAATTTAAAAAAATGATGTAAACAACATTAGCAATACATGTCATTTTCATTACAAAAAATAGCTTGTAGCTTTCTCACCTTTTTGGTATTCCATTCCATTCCTTTTAAAATCTAAGATTATTATTAATTTTTCAGAATTTATTTGAGATATTTTAAATTCAAAGTTGGGTATAAATTTCTTCAATTTCAGTTAATATAATGATAAAAATCATTAATTATTTAGAAATTATTAATAATTATAGCATTTATTATTTCATAATTTTAAATAAATCATATCAATTTTTAAAAAAGAATTAATATTTAAAAAAAAATATTAATAATCTTATATTCTGAAACACAAAAAAATATAATGTATAGAATAGTTCACTTGATTCAGAAGTACTAGATTTACTAGATTTGTTGCAGGTACCAGGGGTGCCTCCAGTTTGGGTCCCATTTGCATTATAACATAACCTTTTGGCCCCACTCCATTATGTTAGTATTGACAATAAATAAAAGGGTCCTTAATACTAATATACAATAATTAAAAAGTAATTATAAAAATAAAACACACACAACATAATTATAAAAATAAAACAACACAATATAAAGTTGCTAAAATCAGTCCTACATTCAAGCAACTGAACAGAACAGAACACGCTCCTACATTCAAGCAACTGAACAGAACACGCAACTTTAATATTGGAGAAATCCAAATCTTCTGGCGCGACACACCACTGAGATCGGAGAAGACGAAAATTTTTGTCGCGACGGCACGTTGAGATCGACAGCAACACTGAGATCGAAGAAAAACATATCAACGACGTATCTACCGGAGAAGACGAAATCTCTTGTTGCGACACAACTCTGAGATCGGAGAAGAACATAAAAGAACGACAACAACTTCAAGATCTGTAACCAAATACTTACTGCAACTGCACTGATTGTTGATTCGTTATAAATTTGTATACCGAGGTATTTGAGTTTCCAATTTATATGCATAGTGTTACCCCGTGTTTACTACGTATTCGTCTATTAGTTACTTTTCTCAAATTTTTCGCTCTTTAAATGGTCACAAAGTCAGAATAATGAATGTTTTGAATGCAAAATACATTTTAAAATATGTTTTATACTCTAGTTACTAAATACATATAAATTGGTTACTATTTATTATTGATTTGGTTACTGTTTATTATTGATTTGGTTACTGTTTATTATTGATTTGGTTGTTGTATAATGTTTATATGCTTGCTTTATAATTTTAAAGATTATTTTTCTGATTTTTTTTATATTAATGATTACTTATTAAATACATTGGTTACCTTTCTGCAACTGTTGGTTACTGTCTAATCTGGATTTGGTTAGTATATAATGTTGACTTGGTTACTGTGTAAAATTACAATGGTTACTGCATAATATTACCCCCAGTTCATGTTCTGGCTACTAACATTATGTAGTTTGGTTACTGTCTGACATTGAGTTGGTTACTTTATAGACCATAAGCTAACAGTAATATTACCATATATATTGGTTATTGTTTAATATGTATTTAAATACTGCAAGGTATTTATTTGGTTACTGTATAATATTATTGTGGTTTATAATTGTTTCTTTTATATTGGTGGTTACTTATTGACTACATTGATTACCTTCATACAATTGTTAATCTGATTATATATATTGGTTACTGTATACTATTTAATTTGTTACTGTATAATATTTATTTGGTTGTTGAATAATATTAATGTATACTTGTACTGATATTTTTTATAGTTATGGATAGATTTGATCCAGTGGTAATTTGGTAATTTCTGTCAAGTTTGGAGTGTCAAATTTTGGCGTTTTCGGAGCCTAATTTCATTAGAAACGAGCCAACGATCAAAAGTCACCAGCTTTGCTCGTGATGTGCATGGTTTTTTGGTCAAATTCCATCATTTAGGCCTTCAAAATGGCATGTAAAAATGTTATTTATGTTTTGGTTACTAAGATTATGCAGTTTGGATACTGTCTAATATTGATTTGGTTACTTTATAATGTTTATTCAGTTGTTAGACTATGGAGATGATTCCAGTTGTGCTTTACTTCAACGGAACATAAACAAAAAGAGTGTAAATACAAGAATATATAATTGTTTACTGTTAGTAACCATTAACCACATGGTTGGTAACATTTTTGATGGTGTACAGTAACTAAAATTATTATTGATTAATATTTTGATTTTTGATTCTATCATGAGTTGTCAATATAAAGTAAACATATATATTGAACAATTGATAACTGTTCTGAAATATTTTTATATAAATTTAGTTACCCATCTAAAATAAAATGATTACCTCTATTTTCATATTTAGTTACCAACTGGACCATTTCGAAATAACTTTTATAACTATGTAATTTAAAAGTATCCATCAACTAGATAAATGGGGACCCTCATATGTACATTAAGCACTTGATAACTGTTCTGATATAAGTTTTTAATTATTTGGTTACGAACAAAAAATAAAATGGTTACCCTTTCATACATGTTTGGATACCAACTGCACCTCTCAAACTATTTTTATTTTAATATGAGATCTATAAGTAACCATATATATAAATGAAAATTCTCACATGTACATTTAACAATTGATGTTTGTCTTGATACAAGCTTGTAACTATCTGATTACTGTTAACAGTAACCATAATGTAACATAATAAAACAGTAATCACATAATTATATGACAGTAACCATAATGTAACATAATAAAACAGTAACCACATAATTATATGATAGTAACCAGAACAGGTTTTAATGATAACCAATACATAAATATCATGTAATGAAACCCAGTTTAGGCAATTCATGTATACTAAATAATTACATATTAACCAGAATAAAAATAACAGTAACCAAAATCTCACATCGAGGACATAATAATAGTAGCCAAACCATAGGGAACAGTAACCAAAACATAATAAAGAAGTAACCAAATAATTATATGAAAAGTAACCAGAACATATTTTAATGGTAACCAAAAAAGAAACAATCTGTATATCCAACCCAGTTTAGGCAACCTATGTATACTCTCACATGTACATTTAACACAATTCAGAAGGACAAGACAACGACAATCGAACTAATCAAAATATGGTACAAATCTTCCTGAAACTTGATCTTTTTGGCTGCTGCTACTTTCTTCTTCATGGCTGCTCTCATTCTCTAGAAAAGACTTCTACATTATGAACCTGTAGGAGGAAGAGAAATACCTTGGGAATAGTGAATAGAGAGCCCATGTAGGATGTGTTTGAGGAAATGAAAGTAGAACTAGAAGAGCATAAACCTTGTAGAAGATATTTGAAGGAATTTACAAAAATAATACATCAATGTATACTAAGCAAATACATAGTTTAATCATACTAAAAAGTAACCGAATAGTTATATGATAGTAACAAAATCATGTTTTAATGGTAACCAACACAAAAAAAAACATGTAGACCAAACCCAGTTTAGGCAACCAATGTATACTAAGCAAATACAAGGTAACCAAAATAACATAAAAAAGTAACCAAAATCCCAAATTGAGGGAACAAGAATGGTATCTAAATCATAAGCTAACAGTAACAAAAAAAAATACTAAAAGAAGTAACCAAACAGTTATATGTTAGTAACGAAAACTTATTTTAATGGTAACCAAAACATAAATAAACTTCCCCTTCCTCTCCATAGCAAACTTCTTCAAGTCCTTAACAGAATCACCCTCCGTGATTCTTTTCCTCTTTCCATCTTTCTTCCTTGTATCAACCATTCTATACAAAACATAAAAATAACACAAACCCAAATAATCAATACTCCATTCTGTTAGTAAACTACTTTAATAGATAATACATTAAACTGTTTAGAAAATACTCATTTAAAACAATAACAAACACCAGAATCGATCAATGGAGAAGAAGAAACCAACTGAACCACTGTGCAACAACGATAACGAGTAACAACGACAATGATGAACAACTAAACGAAGATGGCGAACAACTAAACGAAGATGATAACGAGTAACGATCACGAAAATGTAGAATAAATCACCGAAAACGATCAATAGAGATGAAGAAGGCACGAACACAAGAGAGAAACAAGGGTTTCAATATACAAAACAAGGGTTTATAATTGAAGAGTTCCAATCAAATGATAGATGGCAGTTATCACGCGTTTCAAAATAAACCAACCCCATTTTAAGATAGACACTAATTTGCCATGTCAGCCCATTAATATTAATCTCTTAAATCAAGGACTCCTAATTGTATTAGTATTGTAAATAAATATGATGAAATGTCATATTTTTGTAATTTTTTTATGGATGTATGATTATTGTAATTATTTCTAAAAATGTACTAATATATGTAATTTATCCTAAATGTAAGTACTTCTTGAATTTTGAGCTTAAATCCAGCTAAAGTCTACCGTGGTCTGAATGAACTATCATAGTCCGGCCCGGCCTTGCTAAATTTTCAAGGGCTTGAGTTATTGGGGGCAGTAGATTAATTACATATTTTAGTATATTTTTAGAAATAATTACAATAATGGTGCATAGATAAAATAATTACAAAAGTAATACATTTTTCATATTTATTTATAAAATTAATACATTTGGGTATCCTTTAATCGTGGTCCACAATTATCTCCCTTATCTCTTCCCGTTAATTATTATTTTCACATTCAAACACATCAGACCCATTTTTGATCTTTGTTCCTGTTTCTCTCTCTTTTTTCTTCATCATCTTCTTTCCTAATATAAACCAAAGTGTTAGACATCATCGTAGCGTGAAATGCAAGCATTTCACTCATATGGTTCTGCACAAAACAAAGGTTATAGTAAGCATCAGTGATACCTCCACCTACCCCTTCGCCTTTCCTGCTATCAAGAATTACTATCAAGAAGCATAGGACTATAGATATACCTTAACTACTGGACCAAGACTAAGTGGTGTCTCCCCACCAACAACGGTTGCTTCAGTCCGTAACGAAACTGTGTGCATGACTTTGACAACTTTCAAAGGAAACCTGCATCACTACAAGAAAAATGATTATCAGCGACCGCTCATCAGCGACCGTATATAGTCGCAGATAGATATCAGCGACTGCATACGGTCGCTAATCGGGGTCGCACAAAATCTAGTCGCTAAGGCGCGCATCAGCGACCACTATTAGCGACCGCTATATCTGCGACCGATAAGAGCGACCGAAATGATAAATTCAGTCACTGAGCTGAGTCAGCATGGACTATGAACATAGCTGACGTGGTTCACGTGTCAGCGACCGGATGCGGTCGCTGATAGTCTCAAATATTAGATCGGTCGCTAATAAGTATCAGCGACCACATGCGGTCGCTGATATGAAAAAAAATAAACAGATTTTTGTTGTTTTGCAAAATTCCCAAAAACCTGTACCTGTTTTGTACCTGCTTTATCCCAACCCACATACACAACAAGATAAGCAGCATACACAATAAAATAAACATCCATTGTACCCACCAACACATACACCAAACTAGTTTCAAAACTAGTTTAAATAACATAACTGAATATACAAGTTATGAATATACAATAAGTTACAAAAGTGATATATATAAAGCAGGTACGTCAAGCATCATCGCCTCCTTGATCACCCTGTAATTAACAAAATAATAAAATAAATTACAAATATATACTAACTATGTTAATATTGGTATATTACGACAATATATACAACAAATTAATTTTATACCTCGTCGCTATCCCCATGCTGTGATGCTGCTGCCGCCGCCACTGCTTTAGCTAACTCCTCAGGATCCAGAGCCCCCAGATGCCCGCCCAGTATCGTCAGAAGATTTCGATCTTGACATATAGCTCTAACACAGTCAGCCGGAGTATGAACAGCTGGATGGCTCGATGACTGTGTAGACTAGGTAGAAGAGCAGCCTGAGCCACTGAAGGATGGGCGTCGTCGTTGTCCTTGACCTTTAATGTAGTTCTTCTTCACAACAGACGCCCTCTCCCACAACTCTTGATCAATAGACGGACGTGGAGTGCCTTCAGGATAGCGTTCATTCAATAAACGCTTATAAGTGTCCTGTCATCATGTTAACAATTAAATAATGAAAAATAAATTAATTCTGTAAGCATTGATAAACAAGATCAAGTTGTTAAAATTTATTACCGCTATCTGGATAGCCTCAGGCAGACCATCACGGGTGGCCACGTACACATCTAGCCAATGGATAGGTGTACCTTGAGACTGAGATTCCTATACAAAAAAAAACATAATATTACTAAGTAAAAATGTGATATATTTTCTACAATTCATGATTTTAAACATATTAAAACTTGTAATTAAATAAGTACTCGGGCAGTGATATGCTGCAACTGTGAAATACTACCGCCCTTGTATGTCCCTTTAGCCTTTTCGCCTTCGGGTACACCCGAGGATCTGTTGCTGGCGGCAGTCTTTCGTCTTTTCACCCAGCTCTCAGCCCTCCATTGAGCACACATCTCAGCCCATATGGCCTGGGTGCACCACCAGGGACTATGCTCGTGCATGTAATCTTCTCCCTGGCCTGGATGGTCGATCTCTGCATTGTGAAGGGCTTTTTGTCTTTCTTTATTCAAATTGTCTTTAGTACGGACCGTGCACTTCTGCCAAAATAATGTCTGTATCACTGAAGCCTGCGCATCCTCCCATCTATACCGTTTCTGCAAATAAAACAACAATAAAAACATTACTAAATAATTATTCTTCGAATACTAAATAATTATCCTTTGTCATAATTAAAAAAACATACCTGAAATTCTGCCCAAACAACATCCTTGTGGGCGATAGGTGTGCTCGCCCGCGTAATCACAGGTGTAGGCCAATTCTGTAAACACAGCTGTGATATACACTTGACGATCTTATTATCTGAAAAATCACTATAATATACAACATCAATTAGCATATATTAAAGCAAATTATATCTAAGTTATAATACTTATGAACATTTTTTAAACTTATACTTAAAAAAAATTCGCCAGAGTCTCCCCTGTAATATAGACTAGCCACATGCACGACGACATGCATATATGGACATTTCTAGGCACCCAATACACAAACCAAGAGAAATATACAAACTTTCAATACAATATATAAGACCAAAACAATAACGATTGAATGCAAATTAAATCAGTAAAAAATTCAAACCCATATACATTACCAATATAATATCAATCAAAACATTACCAATATATAATAAATGGAATCTTAAATGATATATGCGGGACGTACGTGCTATTCGGAGGAGGGCAAATCTGAATAAGAATCCGATCATCTGGATTACTAGGGGCCTTGGGCACATGATTAGGCCCCCTACCCAAGCCGCGCTTTTTCTGCGCTGCTTCAGAAGCCATCTGACAATAAACATGTATATATGAGTCATGTTATTATGAGTCATGTTTGATTACATGTATATATGACAATAAACATGACAGTGATATAAACATGTATATATATGAATATAAAATGACAACAAACAAAAGTAACATTTAAATAGTTTAGTACATAAACATGCATGACAGTGATATAAACATGTATATATATGAATATAAAAAAGTGTAATGCTAAACATACATTTCAAGTGTCAGTGTCTGATTCAGAATCAATTTGTATACGTGTTGCAGATTCATAACCATCATCTGCTTCAGATTCAGTGTCAAATTCAGTCAATAACTCTTCCTCCTCAGTATCAATGTCATCTGACACAAGTATTGACTCAGGATCTAATTCATGTGGTTCATCTCCACCATCTAACTGGATTACTTCATTGTCGTCCTCCACATTTATTATAGTTTGACTATGAAGCATCTGCTCTTGGTAAATCTCCCCATTAACTAATTCTACACGACTACGCGCGGGAGTATGAATTACAACTTGCCAATCTGTAGGCGGTCTATCCCTTTTCCTAACAGAACTAGGAGTGTAGTATACTTGTACTGTTTGAGTTGGTAAAACAAACGGTTCGTTGGAGTACGCAGACCTATGGAGGTCAATATCGACGATTCTATGTCTGTCAACACGTATCCCTTTTTCTGAATCAAACCAACGGCACTTGAACAAGTGAATATGACCCCCGTAAGTGCCCTTGTACGACAACTCTACGATTTCCTCCAACTCCCCATAAAAGGCACGACCAAGCTCATTGTAACAATCTCCTTGGACACACACTCCAGAGTTCGTTGTTCTTTTACCGCACCCATATGCCTTTGTGTGAAATTCACAACCATTTATTTTGTAACCATTGCGGCTGACTTGGTCCCTGTCTGGTCCCATAGCTAGGACTTGTACATTAGCCGGAATCGTTGATACCTCAGTAAAATCTTACAAAAACTCCATCTTATTAAATGAAGTTATAGTTAAAAATTGAACTACGTGCTTAAAAATTGAACTTACTTTGTCCTTTAGCCAAAGTGCAAAGTTTTTATCCCGATTAATTTGAATATCTTTATCAGTTATGCCGGGATGCTTCACTTTTAACTCGTCATCGTACAATCTATACCATGTTATAAAAATTAACATATTGGAATAAATTTTCAACTTAAAAGATAAATTATCAAGTTTACATGTGTACCTCACAAATTCGTCAATCTCCTCGCAATTGAGAAGAATGTAAGTATGTGCAGCATGTAATTCTTGCTCAGAGAGGAATATGCGCTTCCCTTTTCCATAAGCGCGGCCCGATAGACCAAATACAGAGAGCCGGCCATTTAGTTCAACATTTCCCCCATCATCATGTCTCGATACTCGATTGGCCTTTGTCAAGACTTCGTCCGAAAAATAGTCTAAGACAAACGTAGATATCTCATCGAAACTGTATGCCTCGCATATCGACCCCTCGACATAAGCTCTATTCTTCACCTTCCTCTTAAGGTTTCCCATCACCCTTTCAAAAGGGTACATCCATCTATATTGAACTGGACCCCCAACACGAGCTTCATAGGGAAGATGGATTTGCAAATGCTCCATGGAGTCAAAAAAACCAGGTGAAAATATTTTTTCCAATTTACACGTGATCTCTATGATGTTCTTCTCAAGTACAGACATGTTCTTCTCATTTAATGATTTTGAACATAAGTCTTTGAAGAAACGACTAAGATCCGTCAAAGCATCCCATATTGGTTTATCAAGCAAATCCCGGAATGCTATAGGCATGAGTCTCTCCATGAACACATGACAGTCATGACTCTTCATCCCTTGCAATTTCCCACCCGTAACACACCTTGCAATGTTTGACGCATATCCATCTGGTAGTTTCAAAGACTTAACCCATGTGCACACATCTTCAACTTGCTTTTTGGACAATGTGTACCTTGCAAGCGGTTTGACAATCTTACCATTAGGAGATTCATAAAGTTCTAATCTGGGACGCTTACAAATATCTTTCATGCCCAAACGTACCTTATCGTTATCTTTTATCTTCCCCGTAACATTCATCACAGTATTAAACACATTGTCAAACACATTCTTCTCAATATGCATCACATCTAGATTATGACGAATCAAATTTGTAGACCAATAAGGCAATTCCCAAAAGATACTTCTCCGAACCCAGTTATGAGATTCGCCAAACCCATTGATTATGTTTGTGGCATCAACCTTACCAAATGGGATAACCGGCAATCTCATCACACGATCTCGCATCTCCGTTCCCGACAATCGCGGTGCAGGCATATAATTGTCTACTTTTCCTTTCCTGAATTGTTCTCTATTTCTTCGAAACGGGTGATCTACCGGTAAGAACAGACGATGACAGTCAAACCAACAAGGCTTTCGACCTTTTGATAGATTAAACGACTTTGTATGCTCCATACAATACGGACAAGCCAACTTCCCGTGTGTACTCCATCCAGCTAACATACCATAAGCTGAGAAGTCACTTATAGTCCACATAACCGCTGCCCTAAGGTTAAAATTTGTTTTCGTTGCAACATCCCAAGTCTGTATTCTATCCTCCCACAATACCTTCAACTCGTCTATAAGAGGTCTCAAGTAAACATCTAAGTTCTTTCCAGGATTCTTAGGACCAGGAACCACGAGTGAAAGAAACAAGTATGGCTGTTTCATACACATCTAAGGAGGCAAGTTGTACGGAGTAACAATCACAGGCCAACATGAGTACGGAACAGCTGAGTGGCCAAACGGATTGAAACCATCGGTGGAAATCCAAGCCTCACATTTTTAGGTTCCAATGCAAACCCAGGATGTGCTATGTTGAAATCTTTCCAAGCCTGCCCATCTGCGGGATGATTTAGTTCTCCATCTTTAGCTGGAGATTTCGCATGCCAACTCATATGTTCAGCTGTTCTTGAAGACATGTACAATCTTTTTAGCCGATGTGTTATTGGAAAATACCTTAGAATCTTAAACGGTATACTTGATTTTTTTGTAGTCACACCCTCTTTATTAGGCCTAAACCGATCATGACTGCAAAACATGCACCTTGTCATCTGTTCATTTTCCTTATAAAACAACATGCAATCATTGGGACATGCATCGATCTTTTAGTATCCAAGACCCAACTTCTTCACCATTTTCTTACAAAAATAATAGTTATCAGGCAATTTCTCACCGTCAGGCAATATACTCTTAATAGCCTTCAAGAGCGACTCAAAACACTCATGACTCATGTTGTGATCAGCCTTGATGTTAAGTAATGTCGCCACTGCAGACAATGTAGTGTGTTTGGTGCAACCATGCCACAATGGCTCGCTACCCTCGTCTAACAACTTAAAGAAGTCTTTGGCATCAGAATTCATAGTTTGTTCTCTGCCTTGTTCCCAATCAAAATCTGGCCCTGCAATATCATGAACCATTTCATTCATACGATGAGTACTACTGCCCGAATTGTGTACTTCTGTGATGCCACCACCTCTTCTCTGTCCGTGTGCCCACCAGCATTCTTCGTAATTTCTCATGAACCCATAAACAAGTAAATGATAGTTTATCACGTCTCTGTCCATATAATTTACATTCTTACACTTCAAACATGGGCATCGTATCTGCGACTTACCATTCATACATTCCGGGTGACTATACGCATAATCCAAAAACACTTGGCAACCAGCTCTAAATTCAGCTGTAGCACCTATCTGGGCACTTGACTTTCGTCGTGCCATCCAACTACGGTCTGAATAGAGGTCCATGATTCCACGGTACCTATGTTGACATGAATTATTGTATTCCCTTGTTAGAGATTTACAATTTAGCTCAATCCCATTTATGATGCTTATAAATACATATACATGTATATGTACATATATAACATGAGTGTGCATCATATATGATTATTCGGAAATTGAACAAGGATACATTCCAAAACAACCTAAAGATAATAGATTCCTAGGGGTAGAATATGAATCATTGCATCATGCATGGTCGCAGATAGCAGTCGCTATTACTATTATCAGCGACCGGATACGGCGGTCGCTGATATTATTGGTCGCACCTTTATAATTGCTTCAGTTTCTTTTTTCATCATTATATCCCATCTAATTTTTGCTTCTGCATTTAGTTGTCAAGTGACTTATTGCTCATTAGTATTGTCAAGTGACTTATTGCTCATTAAGTTGAAATTCTTAGATTATTATTCTTTGAAGTCAGAAGGGGAAGAAATAAAATAATTTGTCATTCTTTACTGCTACTCACTCTTTGTAGTCACAGTTTTAGATATATCTCAGAAATTATGAATCTTACTATATCAATACATAAAATTAACCCTACATCAATTTAGTTGCAATATATACTATTTTTCTTAAATTATTACCACTATTCAATAAAAAGATTCAACAAAAACCAGATTGATTACACACCCTACCTACAGTAGTCTGAATTACAAAAGAAAATGAAGGGGTCCCTGCATCACAATGAACAATGCATACAAATATATACATGCATATGTAAAGAAGAAGCAAGACCAACATAGACATAGTCACAGTTGATTGTGTAAGACCCCAACTTATTAATGAATAAAATCAAATTTTCTCTAAATATTATTGTGAATAATAAGAGACTAATTTGATATAATACTTTGGTTATGGGTGAAATGTGCTAATTTTACAAAATAAGCAAGTGGTTATAAAATATTCATTTTGTCGGGGAATACTCGTTTGGTCGTGGAATATTCTTGCTGTCGGGGAATATTAGTACGACGGCGCAGCCTTGTGTGGGCCCCATAACGGAAAGCGATTGGATGAAGAAAATGACAAGTATAAGTTATTTATAAATAACGGCGTAGTTGTTACCGTTAATACTGTTGGAATACCCGGTGGTTAAAATACAGTAGCACACGGTATTGCACCAATTATTAATTCTTACGTAAGAAGGCACTACTCAATAAGTGTTACAGTAGTTATTGTTCAATATTTTATTTTATTGATTCAATAATTGTTGCATTGATATTTTATATTATTGTTGTTTCAATAATTATTGCTGCACAGTATTTTCCATTATCAGATCAATAATTCATATTATTTGAATAATATTATTAGATAACATTATTGGCAATGTCTAGAAAGTTCTGTCTAAGGAGAGGTTTGGTCATCTAATTGCGCGCCAGTAAGGAGAAATCCTTATTGGAAAGCCCCCTCTTTCCTGGGAACGGCCTGGTTGTCATAAATGTGATTCTGTAATATTATTTGTGAATAATTAATTATTGATTCATATGATAAGGAAATATTTATTTTATGTGGATATAAATGAGGGATATATTTTTGTGGTTAAAAATGAAGGAGTTAATGTTGAGGTGTTTTATCAGTATTTTTATCGGAATGGAGGTATTAAAAATCAAATCAGGGTTTTTGAGAAATATTGCGGGTGTTATAATTTTTAATCCGACCGTTGGATCGTGGTAATTTTTGGATATGTTATACATATATAAGTTGAGTATATGTCCACAAATTTTGAACCGTTAAAAATGAACGTATGATTTATTATGAATTTTACGAGATGACTGGTTCAGAAATTGTTGAATTTTCGGAGTTTATCATTTTGATGGAAAATTCTAGAATTGGTGGGCCCCACTTGTGGTTGGTGAAGAAATGTGCTGAATTATATTTCAAATGTGGTGGGTGGGAATAGCAGCAGGTAAAGCCATCAGGTTGCAGGTCAAACCTACTAAAATTTTCCTATAAATAGAGGGCTAAGTTAGAATTGAAAATCACACCAGAAACAAGTTTTCTCTCTATCTCTCTCTAGATTATTGAGTGTATTTTGTGAGTATTTAGATACTTTGAGAGTTTCTATTTATCAGAGCAAGTTTCTTTCAGCCTTATACCGGTATTCCGACCAGAAGTACTGATATCTTGAGGTAAGGGATATTATTTTTTTTCTTAAATGATATTATTTTCTTCAATATCATTATGCTGAAATATTAACATGAGTTTTTATCAAATTTAGAACTTTTTGTGTCGGGGTTACTATTCACGTATACGTTACTATTCACGTATACGACACTATTCACGAATACGACACTATTCACCGAAAAATAAAAATTCCCTTTTTGTCCAAGATGTCTATTATGGTTACTATCTTTGATTGTATCCATATTTTGATCTTTATTTTGAATTCTGCTTCACAATTGATTATTATGAAGTATTATTGATCTTGGATAAACTGTTATACGAATCCCTACTATTTGTCCTTCTGTCTCATTGGATTCGTTCTCTTTAAGATATTTTTCATCATCCTCAGTCCTAAATGATGATATTAATGAATATCTTTGGCCTGTAGTGCAAAGATGTATGATTACTTGATGAATATCTTTGGCCTGTAGTGCAAAGATGAACAGGTGTTGAGATGAACATGACTGACAGGTGATACAAATGAATATCTTTGGCCTGTAGTGCAAAGATGAATATTTGGATAAAGATGATTATTAATTGATGTTACAGGGATAAAATATTGATGATGGACTTTTAAATCTTAGAAGATAGTAGAATTCTTTCTCTACTTGACTCTTCTAATGGTTTGCTGTTTTCGCTGCAGTTGTTGATCTAAAACTTGTTGTCGATTATATTCTATCAGATTTTTCCCTGTTGAAGACTAACGATAATTTGTTTGTATATTATCTTAGTCATAATATTCTTTACTGGGCTAGTTGAGCTCACCCTTTTCCTTTTTGTTCCATTTTTCTTCTCAAGAGGTGAGAACATAGCAGGATCTAGTCGGGGTATAGAGTGATGGTTCTAGAAAGATGTTTTAGCAGTCCTCACTATTTCTGTAAAATAGTGTTTGAATAATTGTAATGAGGATTTATTTGAGTGTGGATATTGTCTAGAAGACAATATTTGTATTTAAACTCACAGTATGTGTTGTCGTATTTTGCACGACATTTGTATTATTGAAGTTGTAGTTTGCTTTCTGTACCATGTATTTGGCGACTCAGAATGGGTGTTGTATACCTATTTTGGGGGCGTCACAGTTGGTATCAGAGCTTAGGGATATGATCCCTGGCTGAGATGTGAGACAAGAACTAGGAGGGGAGAGACGGGGAATTCCTTCGCTAGTATGACCTGACTAAGTTTATTTGGTGTTTATTTGGTCGGTCAGAGTATAGGGATAATATATGACATGACTATTAACCCTTGTTTTATGGCAGTATTTAAGAATGGCAGCTGAGAACGTTAATAATGGAGTAAATCAGACCGTGGAGACACCTTTGATCACCACCCAGGGAACGTGCAACAGGAAGGCAATATTCCTCCTGTAAACAACGTTACCGAGCAAACGATGAATGATGGAATGTTTAGGAGCTTTTTGCAGTTCATGCAAAATCAGACGAGGGAGACTCGTGTGCAGAATATGGGTGGAAATGATAACGCGCGGTTTGTCACAGCTAAGCAGTTCAAAGAATTGGGACCACCAGAATTTAAGGGAAAGCCGGATCCGATCATGGCGGAAACGTGGGTCAAGCAAATTACCAAGATATTTGATGTCTTGGGATGCACGGAGGAACAGAAGGTTCCATTCGCCACATTTATGTTCCGCGGTGAGGCAGACTACTGGTGGGAGTCTGTGAAGCGTACCCAGCCTGACGCACTCAACATGTCCTGGGAAACATTTCAAAAACTGTTCAATGACAAGTACTTTCCTGAAAGTATTCGTCATATGAAGGAGGTTGAGTTTATTAGACTGGAACAAAACAACATGACGGTGTCCCAGTACGAGGCGAAGTTTGCAGAGTTATCCAGGTTTGCACCTCATTTGGTCGAAAATGAGGAACGAATGACAAGGATGTTTCTGAGAGGTCTAAAACCCGAGATTCGGCAATATCTTATCTCTCATAAATTTTTTTATATTCAGATGTTGTAAACAGGGCTCAATTATTAGAGCGAGATAATGAGTATGTGCAACCGAGGGACCACAACCAGGGTCATACCAGTGGCGGCAGTCATCGAAGCAATGAAAACCAGCAGGGAGGAAAACATTCGGACAAAAGCGGTAACCACTCTGGTGGTAATCGTGGTCGTGATAATAGAATGAGCGAGTCGGGAGGAGATTTCAAGAAGAGAATGTACAACAATGATAACGTGAAGACGTCAGCACAAACATCAACTGTTTCTAGGGGAGGAGAACGACCACCGGTCGTATGTTACAAATGTGGGAAAGAGGGACATATCAGCCCAAACTGCCCACAACAATCCAAGGTATGTTATAACTGTGGAAAGGAGGGTCATATAGCTCGAGAGTGTTTTGTAGCAAAACCAAGTTCAGTGGGGATGGTGACTCCAAAAGCTGTCCCGGATAAGTCGAAATCAGCGGTTCCTGGAAGGGCGTTTGTCGTTACTGGCCAAAACGCGAGAAACCCGAACGAGGTGATCACGGGTAAGCTAATCTTGAATTCTTGCGAAGTTTATACTTTACTAGATACCGGTTCTACCCATTCTTTTATCTCTCCTGCTTGTGCTCAACGTTTAAACTTGACTCCGGAGAAATTGGACTTTAACTTATCTGTTGAAACTCCGTTGGGTGAAACCTTCGTTACATCTACAGTTTATAAATCTTGCATAATCCAAGTTGGTACTATCACATTACCTGTTGATCTTATCTCTTTAAAGATACTTGCTTTTGATGTGATTTTAGGAATTGATTGGTTAACCACTCATCATGCTAAAATTGATTGCTTTCGTAAGGTTGTTAGTTTTCATATTCCTAAGCAACCTGTTATTCAAATTCAAGCAACCAAACCATTGAAGTCAAACTCTTTCATATCAAGCCGTAAAGTCATTCGTTTATTGAAAAACGGATGTCAAGCTTTCTTAGCTATGTCATGGACTTGAACAAAAATACGTCAGATTTGAGTGATATTTCTGTTGTTTGTTTCCTGACGTATTTCCTGAAGAATTTCTTGGCCTACGCGTGATATTGAATTTTGTATCATCTTTGAATCTGGTACAAAACTCACTTCTAAAATCTCATATCGAATGGCTCCTATTGAACTTCAGGAGTTAAAAACCTAACTGTAGAAGTTTGTACCCGAGCCTTTATCTGGTGACTTCCTTTGCGAAACGTACTGAAGCCAAACTCTCCGTAGGGGACGCCATATTCGTGCGGTAGTAAACTGATAGGTGTCATTGTGACGTGCTATCCAAGGTTGGGATATGAGTCACAATTGAGAGCAATCTAAGTCGGTAATCGAAATACGTAGCTTTCTGGGCTTAGCTGGTTACTATCGAAGATTCGTGGAAGGATTTTCTCGAATCGCTACTCCGTTAACTCAGCTGACTCGGAAAGATAGAAAATTCGTATGGAGTGAGGAATGCGAGAAGAGTTTTCAAGAACTCAAGAGGAGACTCATTTCGGCACCTGTTCTGACAATTCCATCTAGTTCGGATGGATTTGTTATCTACAGCGATGCTTCCAGCAAAGGGTTAGGATGTGTTCTCATGCAACATGGGAAAGTCATAGCCTATGCCTCACGACAACTCAAAGAATATGAGAGAAATTATCCTACTCATGATTTGGAGTTGGCAGCAGTCGTTTTTGCGTTGAAGATCTGGAGACACTACCTGTATGGGGAGAAAGTGGAGATCTATACAGATCATAAAAGCCTCAAATATTTCTTCACCCAAAAGGAACTCAACATGCGGCAGCGACGTTGGCTCGAGCTGTTGAAAGATTACGATCATATCAATATCATCCTGGAAAAGCAAACGTAGTAGCTGACGCATTGAGTAGAAGATCATATGCGGGTACGAGTGCAATATTGTTAACACAAAGGCCCATTTTGTATGACTTACAAAGGATGGAGATAGAGATGAAGGCTCCAAGTACCCACATGATGATATCAAATATACGAGTAGAACCGACTTTAATCGATAAAGTTAAAGCTGCTCAAGCTACGGACATGGAGCTGATGCGTATGAAGAAGAAAGTGCAAGAAGGTGCTATTCCAGAAGCAAGAATCGATGAAGAAGGAATACTTCGAGTCAACTCCAGACTTTGTGTTCCTAACGATTTTGACTTGAAGCATAGAATAATGATGGAGGCACACAACACACCGTTTGCAATCCATCCTGGGAGTACCAAAATGTATCACGATCTTCGACATACATTTTGGTGGAGCAATATGAAAAGAGAGATCGCGGAGTTTATCTCGAGGTATTTTAACTTGTCAACGTGTAAAGGCGGAGCATCAAGTGCCAAAGGGTCCATTGCAACCACTTGAGATCCCGAAATGGAAGTGGGAACACATTACTATGGATTTTGTTACGGGTCTTCCAAGGTTTCTCAAGGCATAGATGCGATTTGGGTTATTGTTGATAGATTAACCAAATCCGCTCATTTCTTGCCGATACGTGAGACTTATTCCTTGAACGTCTTGCTAGTATGTACGTGAACGAGATTGTGAGATTGCATGGCATGCCAGTATCCATAGTTTCGGATCGTGACCCAAGATTCACTTCACGATTTTGGGTTAGCTTGCAGAAAGCTATAGGCACAGATTTACGATTCAGTTCGGCATACCATCCTCAAACGGACGGACAATCAGAGAGGACTATTCAAACTCTTGAAGATCTATTAAGACTTTGTGTCCTAGATCTCAAAGGGAGTTGGGATAAGTACCTACCATTGGTGGAATTCTCCTACAACAACAGTTATCAGGCGAGCATAGGTGTGGCTCCATTCGAGGCGTTGTATGGAAGAAAATGTCGTTCTCCAGTATGCTGGGACGAGGTGGGTGAAGCAACATTGTTGGGACCAGAGTTGGTACGCATTACTACAGAGAAGATCCAAACGATTCGACAACGTATACAAACGGCACAGGATCGACAAAAGAGTTATGCGGATCTTCATCGGAAGGACGTGGAATTTAATATTGGGATCATGTATTATTACGTGTTGCACCATGGAAGGGAGTTACAAGATTTGGGAAGAGAGGAAAGCTCAATCCAAGATTTGTTGGTCCATTTGAGATTCTTGAGCGAATAGGAAATGTGGCATATAGACTCGCATTACCTCCAAGCATGTCTCGTGTTCATAATATTTTTCACATATCTATGCTTCGTAAATATGTTAAAGACCCGAACCACATTATTGAGTTAGAACCAGACGAGATAGCTGAAGATTTAACGTACGAGGAGGTACCTGTTAAGATCTTGGATAGGAAAGAGCATGTCCTACGCACGAAGGTTATACCACAAGTTAAGGTTTTGTGGAGAAACCATGCTATTGAAGAAATGACCGGAGTTGGAATCAGAAATGAAAGCGAGGTATCCTCACCTTTTTGAAACATCAGGTACGTACGTCAATTTCGAGGACGAAATTTCATAAGGAGGGGAGGTTGTAAGACCCCAACTTATTAATGAATAAAATCAAATTTTCTCTAAATATTATTGTGAATAATAAGGGGCTAATTTGATATAATACTTTGGTTATGGGTGAAATGTGCAAATTTTGTAAATAAGCAAGTGGTTATAAAATATTCATTTTATCGGGGAATACTCGTTTGGTCGTGGAATATTCTTGCTGTCGGGGAATATTCGTACGACGGCGCAGCCTTGTGTGGGCCCCATAACGGAAAGCGATTAGATGAAGAAAATGACAAGTATAAGTTATTTATAAATAACGGCGTAGTTGTTACCGTTAATACTGTTGGAATACCCGGTGGTTAAAATACAGTAGCACACGGTATTGCACCAATTATTGATTCTTACGTAAGAAGGCACTACTCAATAAGTGTTACAGTAGTTATTGTTCAATATTTTATTTTATTGATTCAATAATTGTTGCATTGATATTTTATATTATTGTTGTTTCAATAATTGTTGCTGCACAGTATTTTCCATTATCAGATCAATAATTCATATTATTTGAATAATATTATTAGATAACATTATTGGCAATGTCTAGAAAGTTCTGTCTAAGGAGAGGTTTGGTCATCTAATTGCGCGCCAGTAAGGAGAAATCCTTATTGGAAAGCCCCCTCTTTCCTGGGAACGGCCTGGTTGTCATAAATGTGATTCTGTAATATTATTTGTGAATAATTAATTATTGATTCATATGATAAGGAAATATTTATTTTATGTGGATATAAATGAGGGATATATTTTTGTGGTTAAAAATGAAGGAGTTAATGTTGAGGTGTTTTATCAGTATTTTTATCGGAATGGAGGTATTAAAAATCAAATCAGGGTTTTTGAGAAATATTGCGGGTGTTATAATTTTTAATCCGACCGTTGGATCGTGGTAATTTTTGGATATGTTATACATATATAAGTTGAGTATATGTCCACAAATTTTGAACCGTTAAAAATGAACGTATGATTTATTATGAATTTTACGAGATGACTGGTTCAGAAATTGTTGAATTTTCGGAGTTTATCATTTTGATGGAAAATTCTAGAATTGGTGGGCCCCACTTGTGGTTGGTGAAGAAATGTGCTGAATTATATTTCAAATGTGGTGGGTGGGAATAGTAGCAGGTAAAGCCATCAGGTTGCAGGTCAAACCTACTAAAATTTTCTATAAATAGAGGGCTAAGTTAGAATTGAAAATCACACCAGAAACAAGTTTTTCTCTCTTTCTCTCTCTAGATTATTGAGTGTATTTTGTGAGTATTTAGATACTTTGAGAGTTTCTATTATCAGAGCAAGTTTCTTTCAGCCTTATACCGGTATTCCGACCAGAAGTACTGATATCTTGAGGTAAGGGATATTATTTTTTTTCTAAATGATATTATTTTCTTCAATATCATTATGCTGAAATATTAACATGAGTTTTTATCAAATTTAGAACTTTTTGTGTCGGGGGTTACTATTCACGTATACGTTACTATTCACGTATACGACACTATTCACGAATACGACACTATTCACCGAAAAATAAAAAATTCCCTTTTTGTCCAAGATGTCTATTATGGTTACTATCTTTGATTGTATCCATGTTTTGATCTTTATTTTTGAATTCTGCTTCACAATTGATTATTATGAAGTATTATTGATCTTGGATAAACTGTTATACGAATCCCTACAATTTGTCATTCTGTCTCATTGGATTCGTTCTCTTTAAGATATTTTTCATCATCCTCAGTCCTAAATGATGATATTAATGAATATCTTTGGCCTGTAGTGCAAAGATGTATGATTACTTGATGAATATCTTTGGCCTGTAGTGCAAAGATGAACAGGTGTTGAGATGAACATGACTGACAGGTGATACAAATGAATATCTTTGGCCTGTAGTGCAAAGATGAATATTTGGATAAAGATGATTATTAATTGATGTTACAGGGATAAAATATTGATGATGGACTTTTAAATCTTAGAAGATAGTAGAATTCTTTCTCTACTTGACTCTTCTAATGGTTTGCTGTTTCCGCTGCAGTTGTTGATCTAAAACTTGTTGTCGATTATATTCTATCAGATTTTTCCCTGTTGAAGACTAACGATAATTTGTTTGTATATTATCTTAGTCATAATATTCTTTACTGGGCTAGTTGAGCTCACCCTTTTCCTTTTTGTTCCATTTTTCTTTCAGGAGGTGAGAACATAGCAGGATCTAGTCGGGGTATGGAGTGATGGTTCTAGAAAGATGTTTTAGCAGTCCTCACTATTTCTGTAAAATAGTGTTTGAATAATTGTAATGAGGATTTATTTGAGTGTGGATATTGTCTAGAAGACAATATTTGTATTTAAACTCACAGTATGTGTTGTCGTATTTTGCACGACATTTGTATTATTGAAGTTGTAGTTTGCTTTCTGTACCATGTATTTGGCGACTCAGAATGGGGTGTTGTATACCTATTTTGGGGGCGTCACAGATTGCATCTTTCACAATACACGAGATTTTACTAGTATATCCACGACAATCTATCAAATCCAGCCCCCCTCCTCAATGTCAGTCATCATGTCCAAGTACTTCTAACATATCATCAAATCAAACACTAGTATTTACAAGCTAACGAACTAGGTTAATACAATTGAACATACCGTTCAAAAGATTTGCAGGTAGCGGTGGCGGCGGCGGCGGCTGAGGTAGTGGTGGGTGGCGGCAGCGGTTTTCCCTCTTCTTCTTCTTTTCTCCCCCTTCTCCCTCTTCTCCCTCTTTTTTTCTTCTGTTTTGGATCGACAGTGACGAACTGACACTGGTTTATTGAAATACATCCGCGACCGCTATCCGCGACCGCATGCGGTCGCTGATTTTTAATGATGTGAAAGTATCATCGACCGAATGCGGTCGCTGTTACATATTGGTCGCAAATAAGCAGCGCACCAACATTTCCAGCCAATTTTTTGGAGGCAAAAATGAGTCTGCGACCGAATAGCGACCGGTATCGGTCGCTAACAAAAACTAGCAACCAAATTCAAGTGCGGTCGCTAAAGGTGGTCGCTAACAATCCTATCTGTGACTAAAAAATGCGGTCGCTGATAAGATTGGTCGCTGTTAGAGCATTTTCTTGTAGTGCAATGGGTTAAAATCAAATCAATTAAATACGTAATTGGATTTTGTGGAGCTGCATTTGGAAGTGTAGGCGGTGTTGGTGGTGGTGACATATTTGTCCCAATACTTACCTTGATTATTGGATTTGATCCAAAATCAACAATTGATAGAAGAGATTGGTAATCAAACATTCATACTAAGGTTACCAAACCTTCATACCAAGGTTACCAATCCACCTCCATACCTGCAATTTTTTCATAGTGCAATTGGCAACCAAACATTCATACCAAGATAACCAAAGCGTCATACCAAGGTAACCAATCTAATAAGTAGTTTTTATACCTACTTATCCGGCATCTGTTACTTGAATTAGTTACTTAATCTCATCTTTCTTAGTTACTTTTCATGCATTTTGTGTTCGTTTTGTAGATTATATGCTTGGGAGCTGTGATTGCAAAGAATTGGTATGAAATCGCAAAGAAAGTAATCCTGACATTGTTTGGGCTTTCATTTTCTTGGCTTTGAACTTTGATTATATTGTAGAGCTTCTTCTTAGCTCCGAAACATCTTGAATCATTCCAATCGGAGTTTGGATGTATGAGTTATGATCTTTGTACTAACGGACGTTGAACTTCACTATTTTGGGTGACCATTTACATAGCAGCCACTTCAGAGCACATTTCAACAATTCTCCATGTGACGCCCCCCAAAATTAGGTATACATCACCCATCTTGGGTCGTCAGATACATAGTACAGAATACAAATACAACTTACTAATACAACTGTCGTGTACAATACGACAAAACATAAACTGTGAGTTTGAATACAAATATTATCTTCTAGAGAGTATTCATACTCAAAAGGAGTCCTCGTTACATTTATTAACACACCATTACATAGAATAGTGAGGACTACTAACTAATACTATCATTCGGTCCATCACTCCGTTCCCCGACTTGCCCCAGCTACGTTCTCATTTCCTGAAGAGAACAGTGAAAGAAAGGGTGAGCTCAACTAGCCCAGTAAGAAATATTATGACTAAGATAATGCAGAATAAATTATCATTAGCCTTCAACAATGTTAAACTGATAAAATACAATAGACATCAAGTTTAACTGTAGCGGAATAAGCAATCCATTAAAAGAGTCAAGTAGAAAATAAACTCTACTATCTTTTATGATTTAAAGATTTTCCAACACTGTGATCGCTGAGACTCAGTTTAATAACATAATCCACATCATCGAATCACCCCTGCACTACGGCCAAGGATATTCGTATATTCATTAATGGTCATGATCATGCCAACAACTGTCCATCAATGCACTACGGGCCAATGAGGACTTTTACCACATCATTTGTAACATTACGGTCATGATTACACCGAATAATCCCTGGTCATAATCATACCAAGTCCATCTATGCACTACAGGCCACAGATGACTTTCAACAGAATATAAACATGAGGATGATGACAATGATATATAAGAATTCAATAAAACAAGTTCAAGAATTAATTTATCCAAGAATTAACAACGTCCAAATTGTCAACATGATACTGCTTTGTGAAGTAAAATTCAAGAATGCTTAGAAGAATATTTTCATGAAAAGATACTAGATGAAGCGCAAAATATCAAGGATATTTCACAAATTTTATGGAGTATAGAAGTCAAAACTTAACCAACTAGTATAATAAAGAATGGAATAACAAAAGAAATCACCATGCATGCGATAGACCGCACAGACAGGTTATTCCAACAGAATAATAATAATGGAACCAGGTCCGGCGTAAACGCACAGACAGGATATTCCGACAGAATAATAATAATGGAACCAGGTCCGGTGTAAAACACACAGACAGGATATTCCGACAGAATAATAATAAAGACGGAACCAGGTCCGGTGTAAAACACACAGACAGGATGTTCCAACAGAATAATAATAAAACGGAACCAGGTCGGTGTAAAACACACAGACAGGATGTTCCAACAGAATAATAGGAGAATGTCACCAAGTATAGGGTAGACGCGTATACAGGTTATTCCAACAGAATAATAAGAAATGGAATACAAGAGTTCTCTTCATGAATAAGAAAGAATAACACCCTTACCGTTTTAAAGAAGAGCTGAAGTAAGGAAGTAGTTAAGTAGCAGAATACTCTTCTTCTCTCTCTCTATAGTTTCTCTCTATAGTTTCTCTCTCTAGAGTTCAGTGAATTCGTAAGAAATAATGAAGGAATGAGCTGCTATTTATAGAAAAATAGAATGCATAGTAACTAATCCATGAACGGTCCAGATTGATTACTTTAATCTGACGGTCCATATTTAAAGAAAAATCTTTTAAATAAAATATAATATATTCTATTTATAGAATAACTTTAATAAAGTATTTTGTTTTATATAAAAAGATGTTTCTGTTTTATTACGTTAATAATACGAATAAAACAAAACGTCATTATCGCTAAATAATTCATATTATTAACTGACAATAATGGAATCAAACTGAGTGACTTCTCACATAAGCATTAATAATTAATACTGTGTGCTACTATGCAACCACACGTATTACTGTACTTTTACTACCGAGTAGTTCAACAGTAACAATGGTAAAACTTCCGCTGTTATTTTTAATAAAATATTTTTGTCGTTTTCTCAATCCGACAATAATTCCGTTGTGGGGTCCACCAATGACTGTGTCGTTGTACGAATATTCCCTGTTAAAAAGAATATTCCCGACCAATCGAATATTATATAACAACTTGCGTACTTTGCAAAATTTATAAATATTACCCACAACTATAACATTATATCAAATTAACTCCATAATATTCAAAAATGATATTTATAGAACATTCATCTTTATTTATAAAAGTTGGGGTCTTACAAACCTCCCCTTCTTATGAAATTTCGCCCTCGAAATTAGGGTGTACCTGGTATGTCGAAGAGATAAGGATACTTGATTTCATTTCAGATTCTAACTCCCAAGTCATTTCCTCAACATCGTGGTTTCTCCACAAAACTTTGACTTGAGGTATAACCTTAGAGCGTAGAATATGTTCCTTCTTATCCAAAATTTGAACAGGAACTTCTTCATACGTCAAATCCTCGCTATTTCGTCCGGTTCTAACTCAATAATGTGGTTCGGGTCTTCCACATATTTGCGTAACATGGATATGTGAAAAACGTTATGAACACGAGACATACTTGGCGGTAAAGCGAGTCTATAAGCCACAGTTCCTACTCGATCGAGGATTAAAAATGGACCGATAAATCGAGGATTGAGCTTTCCCTCTTTCCAAATCTCGTAACTCCTTTCCATGGAGCAACACGTAAGAACACATGATCTCCTACATCAAATTTCACGTCCTTTCGATGAAGATCAGCATAACTCTTTTGTCGATCTTGTGAGGTTTTTATACGTTGTCGGATCGTTTGAATCTTTTTGTAGTCATACGTACAACTCCGGTCCCAACAACGTTGCTTCACCCACCTCATCCCAGCATACTGGAGAACGACATTTTTTCCATACAATGCTTCGAATGGAGCCATGCCAATACTTGCTTGATAACTGTTGTTGTAGGAAAACTCCACCAATGGCAAGAACTTGTCCCAACTTCCCTTGAAGTCAAAGGACACAGAGTCTTAATAAATCTTCTAGAGTTTGAATAGTCCTCTCTGATTGTCCGTCCGTCTGAGGATGATATGCCGAACTAAATCGTAAATCTGTGCCCATAGCTTTTTGTAAACTAACCCAAAATCGTGAAGTGAATCTTGGGTCTCGATCAGAAACTATGGATACTGGCATACCATGCAGTCTTAAAATCTCGTTTATGTACATACGAGCAAGACGTTCAAGTGTATAAGTTTCTCGTATCGGTAAGAAATGAGCAACTGGTCAATCTATCAAACAATGACCCAAATCGCATCAATACTTGAGAAACCTAGGAAGACCGGTAACGAAATCCATGGTAATGTGCTCCCACTTCTTTCTAGAATTTCAAGTGGTTGCAATGACCTTTGGTACTTGATGCTCGCTTTGACTTGTTGACAAGTTAGACACCTTGAGATAAAAAAGCGCTATCTCTCTCTTCATATTGCTCCACCAAAATGTATGACGAAGATCATGATACATTTGGTACTTTCAGGATGGATTGCAAACGGTGTGTGTGCGCCTCCATCATGATTTCATACTTTAAATCAGGGTTGTTAGGAACACAAAGTCTGGAGTTGACTCGAAGTATTCCTTCTTCATCGATTCTTGCTTCCGGCATAGTACCTTCTTGCACTTTCTTTCTTATACGCATCAGCTCCAGGTCTGTAGCTTGAGCAGCTTTAACTTTATCGATTAAAGTCGGTTCTACTCGTATATTCGCCATCATCACATGGGTCCCTGAGTCTTTAACTCTATCTCCATCCTTTGCAAATCACACAAAATGGGCCTTTGTGTTGACAATATCGCACTCGTACTTGCATATGGTTTCTACTCAATGCGTCAGCTACCACGTTCGCTTTTCCATGATGGTAAATTGAATGGTATGATCATAATCTTTCAATAGTTCAAGCCAACGTCGTTGTCGCATGTTGAGTTCCTTTTGAGTGAAGAAATATTAAGGCTTTTATGATCCGTAAAGATCTCCACCCTCCCCATACAAGTAATGCCTCCAAATTTTAAGTGCAAAGACAAACAGCTGCCAACTCTAGATCATGAGTAGGATAATTCCTCTCATATTTCCTTGAGTTGTCTTGATGCATAGGCTATGACTTTTCCATGTTGCATGAGAACACATCCCAACCCTTTGCTCGAAGCATCACTGTAGATGACAAATCCCTCGAGCCAGATGGTATTGTTAGAACAGGTGCTGAAATGAGTCTCCTCTTGAGTTCTTGAAAAACTCTGCTCACACTTTCGCTCCAACCGAACTTTGTATCTTTCGAGTCAGCTGAGTTAATGGGAGTAGCGATTCGAGAAAATCTC
>CM029023.1:7082696-7198909 GCA_016801055.1 Panax notoginseng | reverse complement strand
CAAGGACCCTCTGACAATGCAAAATCGTCACAACCCAACAATGGGATATCAATGACGGGTGATTGCGGCACATGCCAATAACGCCTGGCAGAAGGCAAGGATCTATATACGGATCTCTCCTGTGGTGCTCCTAATAGTACGTTCTCTTAAATAGAGCTCCCATCCTCCATCTGTGAAGAGAGGAACCCTACGGGTAGAAATCACGTACTCGACACCAGTCGGGTACCCATCCTCAAATCTAGTGGCCAAGTGCTCCCAGAATAGGGGAATCTAAGTGATGACATCAGCTGCCAACAACTCCAGCTGTAGGCGACAATGAGTGAAACCCTCAGCTACAGGGACCTCCGCCAGTATGAAATGTTGCCATCGCCGTCCTCGTGGATAGGTATCCAATCCTAATACACTTACAGGACGTAAACATAGGAGCCTCTTGTAGGCCCAAAACTGCCAACACAAAGGCAAACATCTGCTGTCAGTTAACACTCTTAACTTGTACATGGTAAATGACAAGAGAAATACTTACTAGTAGAAATGGGTAAAATCCTAACAAAGCCTCGGTGAAGCCCTGCGAGCGTATACGCATGCCCCTGAGGAAATAGGCAAAGGTGTAGAAGCCCTAATTATACTCTCCAATACGTTCCTCATATCGCGTGGCACTGATCAAAGCGAACGATACCGTAGAAGAGTTATCTGCTATAAAGCAGCCCCTAATGATCATCAGAATAATCGCTGAAGAATGTGATCCCTGACTCTGACATCAGCTGGTATGGGCTCATTCAACAGCCCACTCATAGCATCTATGCTCAAAGGACCCGTAAGGACAGTCCTACCCTTGAGCGCCTCTGCCGAAACTCCTAAAAAGGTTCTGACTGTAGTCGGGGTAATATCCATCGTGCAAGGCACTTGTGCCCCTCCAAACTCCATACTTGTGATAAACTGCCAATCCACCAGCGTCATCATCACCTCACAGTCCAGCAAATGGAGAGACTGAGTCTGGTGAAATCAGCGCTCAGACAATGCCCTAAGGTAATCCCAGGGACAACGACGGGGAAGGATGAAAAGAATGCCCTAAATCCCCAGTTATACATAATTGTTCTATAGTCGGGATGCAGAAACCTGGTACATGGAGTGAATTTTGAACCAGTTCCCTCAAGGCTGTGTAAAGCCTAGAACCTACAAAATGCAGATCGACATCAGAATCCTTTACTCCTCATCAATAGGAAAGAAGGAAGATTAAGATCTAACTTGATACCTCGTTAGCAAGCAGATACATTGAGGGATGTCAACTCAAGTCACCCAGAAGCTCTGGGTTTTCCACCTGAATACTCAGGAGGTCCCTACGGTGATAGAATTTGCAGAAAGACGTTCGAATTCAGTAGATCTGAAGAAGAGCTCTCGGATTCCCTTCGCGGCGCAACTTGAAAATGACTTATGAAAGCAATCTGCAGGCATTTAGTAGTCACGACTGGCCACAGGTCCACCTACAGCTGCTGCAGGTGTACCTGTAGCACCCCTACATGGGTCCCACCCCTCTGGCTCGGTTTAGTTCGAGTTACAAAGGAGTTCTTACAAGCTGAAAAGGCCAAATCAGGGATAAAAACGCTACGCGACTGACCGGAATAACCTAAAATCCTAGTTTTTCTGGGCCCAACTGTGGCTTTCATATCATTCACTGGTATTCGCCCAAACACAGGGTATACTATACCGATGATCCAAGTCATTGCAGACCACATTCGGCAATACCGCACAGAGGTCCAATGCCGTAAATTCAGGGTTGTCGCCCTAATCTTCTCAAGTGATTCCCCAGTGGGGGTCACAACGCATGGTCGTCTATCCAAATATAGATTTCCCCGACGGGGGTCACAACGCATGGTCATCTGTCCAAAAATAGATCCCCGGCGAGGGTTATAACACATATTGTCCGTTGGCACACACGTCAGCGAGTATCAAATGGATCCCTGGTGGGGTTTACAACACATATTTTTGTTGATATACATGTCAACGAAGGTCAAGCAACCTTGATGTCAGTCCAGCCATTGACAGGTAAACCCAATGACGCATCGGAAGCTATCCGATGATTGCATTAGTTGATACACATTAACAAAGGCCGAGCAGCCTTGGCATTTATCCCCAGCAGGGAGTTCATCCGTTGATATACACGTCAGGAAAAGTCAAGTGAATCCCCGACGGGGGTTACAACGCGTGGTCAGCCATTAGTTCACACGCCAATAAAGGTCGGGCAGCCCTGACAATACATACTGTTGGCAGTAAATCCAACAGAACATTGATATGTCATGGCGATACAAACTAGGGAGGATCAACATCATCGGGGAAGATCGATGATGGAATATGTTATACACATCTTCAAGCAGACAAAAGCTTTATCCCCACATATCTCTTGTACACGAGAGGCATATCTTCAGAATAAAGTCTGTATCAAGGATTCAGAACTTTGGTGATAACCCCAATGTCAACGATCCTAGAGATTCCTGTTAGCTGTGGATTGCACGTCTATGACAGTTCATCAGGCTGTTTACTTATTACCATCATCCCCAGCATGTGGGAAAATAATCCATATACATCATCCATATGCATCATACACTTGCATCATGTTTCTCCACATAGCATCATGTTTATATTATTGCATTTCAAGTGTCTATGATTCTTTATCCCATCCATGCCATTACATTGCATGAATATGACAAAGAGGAGCATTTGTAGACACTCAAAATTTTCTGCACACCTGTTACTGACATTGTAGGAGGGCAGATTCATCTTTTAGAGATAACCCTGGAAGACAGCTCACATCCAGTTTGGATACTATTGGAAGTTCAGTTTCAACCCTGGAACACACACCGGGAGTATCAGTTTCAACCTCGAAGATAACTCCGAGGCATACAGTTCCAATACCAAAAATTCCACCGGAGAAGGCCGATTCATCCCGGAGATAACCCTGAGATATTCAGTCTCAGTCCCAACACTGGGAGTAGCAAATTCCAACCTTGGAGATAACCCCAAGGAAGGTAGTGGCAGTTCCGGAGATAACCCCGAAAATGCTTATTTCAAATGCATGAAATCAGCTTCAACCTCGGTGCTTACACCGAGGCACTCAGTACAAGGTCCAATCCTAAGTGACTATTGCACAGGGTAACGGATGGAATTTGAAGCTTGAAGACCGGAGGGCATGGTCCCATCTTCCTGACCTCGTACAACCTCCAATCCTATGTCATTGCGTAACTCTCGACAACGGCGGTCCGAAATAGGTCTTATACACCTCAGTTGGATGCTCGGATTGAAGTTCTGAAAGTTTGAGCAGACATCACGTTGCACGTATGCACGTACTTTGAGAGGTGGGATCAGCAGAGCTCGGGGCACCCCGGGCAGCCGCAGGTACATCTGCGACTGAGCCGCAGGTACCTGCGGCTCCCCCCTCTATAAATAGAGGGCTTGGGGTGGCCAGTTTGTAAGAGAAAAAGGCGAGGAAGCCCTGTCTAATTTGCTCTATACACACCCCAAACTGAGTGTTTTCTCATTTTAAACACTTGTAAGCTCGTATATAACTACTTTTTATCAGCGGAAGCCGAGTGTTCATCCATTTAAAGCTATAAATGTCTTCTTTGGTAGCCCATTATAAGCCTTCTTACACACTTTAAAGCCTTTTTCTTCATCTTGGCACACACTATTCTTCACGTTGAGAGTCGTGTGGCGTGTGTAGGCCCGAACTTCGGTCCGTGGTTTCATTTCAGTTTGTATATATATATATGTACTTATATATATATGTGTTTTTATATATGGACTAACATTATCGAGTTATGCCTCGATTGAGCCTAGACTTATGTCTGAAGTGTTTAATTGCTTTCATATATATATATATATATATATATATATATATATATATATATATATATATATATATATATGAACTGTGTGTCGAACTCTGTTCGATGAGTATATATATATATATATATATATATATATATATATATATATATATATATATATATATATATATATATATAAAGCAGTAAACGCACCGGATGTAAAATCCAGGCTCATCGAAATGAGTTTACAAGTGTTTAAATGAGAAAGCACTCAGTTTGGGGTGTGTATAGAGCAAATTAGACAGGGCTTCCTCGCCTTTTTCTCTTACAAACTGGCCACCCCAAGCCCTCTATTTATAGAGGGAGGAGCCGCAGGTACCTGCGGCTCAGTCGCAGATGTACCTGCGGCTGCCCGGGGTGCCCCGAGCTCTGCTGATCCCACCTCTCGAAGTACGTGCATACGTGCAACGTGATGTCTGCTCAAACTTTCAGAACTTCAATCCGAGCATCCGACTGAGGTGTATAAGACCTATTTCGGACCGCCGTTGTCGAGAGTTACGCAATGACATAGGATTGGAGGTTGTGCGTTTACCTGCTTATATATATATATATATATATATATATATATATATATATATATATATACATACATTTAGTCCCGCCTGGAGTTTACTTCGTGGCGGTTGGTTGTTTTTACTACTTTCTTTATATTTCGTCTCGCCTGGAGTTTACTTCGTGGCGGTTGACCGTATTTACTGCTTTTTGTAGATTTCGTCATGTCTGGAGTTTCCTCCGTGGCAGTTGATCGGTTTTACAGTTTTATTTATATTTTTGATCCCCCACAGAGGTGCTTCGTGGTGGTTGATCATGTCAATATATATATATATATATATATATATATATATATATATATATATATATATATATATATATATTTATCGCTTTTATATATTTACATTTTCGATCCCCCATGGAGGTGCTTCGTGGTGGTTGGTCATGTCTGTATATATATATTTACGGCTTTTATATATATAACTGCTTACAGCTTTCATATAAATGTGGTATCATGTGATCCTAGGAATCATGTGATCATAGATTCAGTCTACTGAATCTAGATTCGGTTCCCGTGATGGACATTTTCAGCTGTAAGCAACTTGTAAATTTATTCACGGTGTTTAGATTTCCTCAGATGGTTTTTATACCCATGAGGAGTTCGACACTGCTTTGTACATTATTTTCTCGAAGTTTCTTTGCATCTCGAAAATAAAAGCAATCAAGCCGAACATTTAATAAAATGGAAGTATCAAAGGCCTCAATTACTATTGAGCACAAGGGTTTGAAAAATCTCTTTTATAAAACATCATTGCTATATCTTGTTTAAAACTGAATTTTTTACACAAATTCAAACCCTTTGTATATAGGTGCAAACGAGGCATAACACTACTTCCAAATAACAACACATTGACCCACACACACACACACATTCATATAATAGTTTCTTGAAAAGTGGCGGTCACCATGGCAACACGGACGTCGGGGGGTGCCTAACATCTTCCCTCAGCATAAGCAAGTCCCCGGACCCTAATGAATCTCGGTTTCACAGACCCGTTTAATAGTGCCACATCACTGGGTCAATGTGCAAACCTTTTCTCGGTTGTGTTGGTACAACCAGTTAAAAAATCAACTGGTAACTCTTAACAGTCCATCGTCGACATTATACATGTCGGATCTTTTTCACTTATTTTTTTAAACAAATCTCACCTAAAATAAGAACACAAAAGAACAATAATGGAAAAAGGACAAATATAAATCCCGACGTCGACAATAGCATTGAAGGCAAAGATTGAAGCTTGGAGATTGAAGATTCCTCGACAGAGTTTTTCTTCTTCTCTTAATTTTATTATCTGTACTTATAATGCTATTTAATTTTGATATTCTTGTTTCTATTATGATGGTGAACTAATTTCTTAATTAGGAATACATTGGACACCTTTTGCAAATTTTTAATTCAATCATCATTATTTTCACTTGTTGATCCTATTGAGTTGATTATTAAATTTGTGCTTAATCTATTAATTGTCTAGCTAGCAGTTAATCTGATATCTTTGATGAATTCGAAAGAGGAAATCTTAGATTAGATCTGAATATAATAACCCATGAACTTATTGATCCTTTTTAGGATAACATAATAGTGTAAGAGACAAAAGAACTTGTACACCATGCATAACTTTGTTAGGAGTTTGTGCTTAATGAATCTATTTTAATTGTCTTGCACGAAAGTAGCAAAATAACTGAAATAGTTTTTTTTATTAATCATTGAAAGATGTTAGGAAATTGATAGGCAGTCCTAGTTATCAATTCATTGAAAAAATTAAGTGGGAATAATGTAAGGGGATTATTGCAAAATAATTGGGAAAATTGTATTCCCATTTCTTAATCATCTAGTAATTAATATTTCTTATTTTAATTAGTTCTGAATTACATTATCAACTTTCACAAATCAATTGGAGTGACTTTTTAAGTGGGTTAAATTGGTAAAAGCTTGATAATTAGAATAATTTTTAGTAACTGTTCTCTGTCGACAGCCTTTCTTATCACTTTATTACTTGATTGATCGTGTGCACTTGCGCGTATTTGTCATTATATAAATCAGACAATAAGTTTTGGCGCCGTTGTCTGGGAACAGTTCTAATAATTATTTCATTATTAGTTTTTATCAATCTAGTTTATTTAAACATTTTCTATTTTTTCTATTTTTTTTCACTACGAGGTACATCATGGCTCATTATAATTATCAATGGCCTTACACGAGAATGACTAAGCCAAACGCGATAGGGGTATATGAACTCGATGAGTGATATGGAGACACTTTCTGTGATTTGTGATTATTGTGCTGAACCCCATCTGAGTCATTAATGCGCAGTTTCTATTCAATATAGTACGGTGGCACTTTCGGTGACTACGCCAACAATTATGCCTATCCCCACAACTATCAACGGGATTAGGAGTATCATTCAAATTTCTCTTGCCAACAATCACCCCAACAATAGGAAAAGAAACCAGAACTGGAGGAGCTTCTAATTAAGTACATAAAAGAGAATGAGGTGTGGAAAAATAGTCAGGAAACGACTCTTAGAAATATAGAGAATCAGATGGGGCTGTTGGTAAGTGCCATTAACAATCACCCTCAAGGTGAATTGCCAAGTAACATGGTTCTTGAAACTGACGGAGTAGCCGATGTAATAACTAAGAATTTTAAGTCAATTTGTAAGTAAATATATTAATGATATTGAAAACTTTGTGGCATGTAGTGAATGAATATGTGATGACTATGTGGAAAAAGTGTATGGTTAAATAAACAAATACATTATATGTATGGATATGTATATTTACTAATTATGTAAATGGCATTTAAAAAGGAAAGCTAAATAACCTAACTATACCCTAGGTGTGGTAATTAAATAACCTAAGGGTTATGGTATTGAGAAATGTTAGTGTTTAGAATTTATACTAACCTAAGAGATTAATTTTATTATCCTAATTTATTATTTATTTTAAACCTAATTAAAACAAGTCTAATTGGGTTATAAAAATTAAATAGACTTGAGTAAGCATTTAATTTCAAACGAATGAGGATAGAAACTCTAAATAAATAATTAGGGTAACATAGGTTAAAAGTATTGGACTATGTTACTCCCATGATCCAAATAATTAATTAGGAAGCCCAAAGGAATTAAATTGAAGAACCAATCTTTAGCCCAATTACTAAGGGACATTTTGGACATTTGATTAATCAAAATTGGCTTTAAAAATAAAGCAAAAATGGGGCAAAAAGGGGAGGAGTGGTCGGGCACTTAGTGCCATTTTTGGCTTTGTGATGTGATAATTAACCTACCATTTTTGCTAACTAATCTCTTCACTTACACAAAGTACATATGTGTCAAGCTCCCATTGGTTCAAAATCTTAATTAAGATTACATGTAATCCTAAAAGATAAGAATTATAAGAGATAAGAGTAATTACCTAGGGAATATAAGAAGTGTTGGGAAAATAATATAGATATATGTTGTATATCTATACTATTATACTATTACCCTAATTTCCTTCTCATTTCATCTCACTTACTAACAAAGCAAAAGAGAGAGAGAGAGAGGAGGCCGGGGGTAGAGAGGAGAGAAAGGAGGGAGATGGTTTCGTCTCTTACGCATCCTAAGCACATTAACTACTTTGGAAAATTAAGGAAGATAGCAATAAGATCAAGGTGCGGATTTAAACCACTTTCTTTCCTTCTCATTTTGGTTTATTTTTAAATTTTTAGAGGGGTTATGTTCTAAGACTCAAAAAATCTTAGATATACATGCTTCATGTAAGGATCTAAGTATTTGAGTGTTAGAATGAAGATCCAAAGGAAGAAAATAAACTTATATATGTCCTTTAATGGTGAAAAACCTTAGCTTTTCTTCACTTGAATAATGTATAACTTAAGGTCTACACTTCTTATTTGTGATCCGTCAAAGGGGGGTGCTAGATATATAAGTTAAATACTTAACTCAAGTGGTAACACTCAAAAACACTTATTTTTCAAGCCTTGGTGGCTGATGGAACCAAAACAGTCCATTGTGGAACAAAAGGTAGTGGACAGTTTCTGGCCAGCCCCTTGTAAGGGCAATTTCATCCATTTCATATGCTTTGAAAATTCCAAAACTATTTTAGAAGATACTTTGATGAGTTATATGCATTTAGGAAAAAGAATGGACAATTTTGGGTGTGTAGAATGAGAGTTATGACTTTTATAAGATATGACTCTTTTAAACGTAAATATGAATAACTTTTTGTGCATAACTCCAAAAATCATAAAATTTTAATCTAAGGTAGAAGACCATAAAGGGAGTATACCCTGAAAGTATCATAATTTTGAACAAAGCATCGATTTATGAAAAATGTTGCAAGATCCGCCTGCTTTAGGCCCTTTTAAAAATAGTAAATCAAGTTGGAAAATTCTGGAAAAATTTGGGGAACCTCTGGAGATCATTTTCTGTCAGATTTTAGAAAAGAAATATTTTTGAAACTGTTTTGGTATTTTTCTTGTAAATGGTTGTGTTGTGAATAAATGAAAATAAATAGATATGTAATGTCATAAATGGTAAAAATGTGATGTTAATGCTTGGAAACCCTAAATATGTTGTCTTCTGATTATTAGAGGGTATTTTAGTAATTTTTGATGAGAACTAATATTTATGATCTTTTTGGATTATTAAATAAATGAATTAATAAAGGGTAAACCATTAAAATAATTTGTTTAATTGGTTTAACAAATGACTAAAATATTATTATGATATTAATAATATTAGATTAAAGCATTAATAAATGATTAAGATATTATTAAATGACTAATAATATTTGATTAAAATATTATTAATGTAATTAATAATATTAGATTAAAATATTATTAAAAGATTAATAATATTAGATTAAAGTATTATTAAATGATTAAAATATTATTAAATAATTAATAATATTTGAAATTAAATAAAATGTTATTAAAAGGTTAATAATATTAGTAAATAAATAAAATATTATTAAATGAATAATAATATTAGTAAATGATTAAAATATTATTAAACAGTTAATAATATTAGTAAAGTAATAAAATATTATTAAATGATTAATAATATTAGTTAAGGATTAAGATATTATTAAATAATTAATAATATTAGTAAAAGAAGTAAGTGTTAAGAATATTAGAAATTGATTAAATATTATTAAGAGGTTAATAATATTAGTAAACGAATAAAGTATTATTAGTTGATTAATAATACTATGAAGTAAATAAAATATTATAAAGGGTAATAATATTAGATGAGTTTAAGATAATGTTTACGTGATAGTAATATTATCAAGGGATGATAATATTACTAAGAAAATTAATGTAATGACTAAATGTTCGATAATGTAATATAGAGTGATGATATTATAAGATTTACTAATCAAAGAATCAATTATAGGTGTAGCAACCCGATATTTTCTATATAAATAAATAAGAAATTTTGTGAATAATTTTTTTTTTATATTAAAGATGAGGATTTGTACAAGATTATGTGTACATGTATTTATGTGGTAAGAAAAAATATATGTATTACATAATTATTTACAAATGATTTTATTTTAAAATTATTGATTATTAAAAAGTATATACTTATAATAATTAATTTATGGTAGAAATATTTTAATAATTATTTTCCATGAAAATATATAATCATATATTATTTAAATAATATATGGAGTGATTTTTAGAATAAACATAATAATTATTTTATTATATGAATTTTAGTACAAATTATTAAGTTAATTATTTTACCTTAATTATTAAGGTTAAATAGGAAGAATAAATCAGATATGGAATCCAAACCCTAATTTTGGATTATTGCCAAGGTATGAGAATAATAATATAATATTAAGTATATTTTGATTTTTCAGTGCTATAAATATGTACAGTATATTTGTATTGATAATAAATGGTCAATTATGGTGTTTAATTTCAAAATCCTAGTATTAATGGGTTAAACCCTAATTTTTCTTAGGGAAACTCTAAATTGAAAATCAATTGTGAGCTTAAGACTGTTTTATAACTATGTTATATGTTTTATGTTGTGTATTAAGTGATTAATTAGGTAAACCCTAATTAAAGTTTTAGAAACCCTAATAAATTTATTAAAAACCCTATTTTAAGTGTTAAACCCTAGTTTGAAACTCAATTATGAGTTCGAGATTATTATGTAGCGATGTTATGTGATTTTATGCATAATTAGGTAAACCCTAGTTAACATTTTGAAATATTAATTTCTAGAAACCCTAATTTCTATAATTAATAACCCTAATTAGAAATTATAAAACTTAATTACCATTTGTAAACCCTGATTGCTATTTTAGCAAAGTTAATGATAATTATATGATTTAAACCCTAATGTTCCTGTATAAGGTAATTATAAAATTAATCATAATTAGAAAATTCTAATTTCAAAATTTTAGAAACTAAAAGTTATTAAACTTTTATTTTATTTTGAGCAAACCCTAACTTAGAAATCCTAGACTTTTGTTAAAATGGCTCAAACCCTAAACCCTAACCCAAACCCTAAACCCTAAGGGTTTGCATGATTACAAGTATGCCATTAAATTATCAAGCCCAAGTTCCAAAAATGCCCTTATGTGTAATCTTTATTTATTTAGCTTACTTGTGTATCTTGCCAAGATTGGAGTTGTTCACCAACTCTAGATTACTCCACATGCTCAAAAATCTCAGTAGATCAGCCACACATTTCAGCCATACATGCACCATACACTTCTATTTATAGATTGGAAGAGAGAGAAATAACATTTGTTACTTACATTTTTCATAACACTCAAACTAAGCTCTCTCTCTCTCTAACCATCAAAATACACAAGTATATTAGTCCCAAATCAAAGCCCCACGTTTACCATAAACAGATCAGCAACACAAAATCAGAAATTTTTTAAAGAAAGGTATGAACGAACCCTAGAATTTCTGTCCAACGATTTTGTGTTAGATGTTAATTTTTTTGTGTTACACATGTTATATAAGGTGTCTAGGGATGATCTGGGTTGCTAGATGTTAGATCCATAACATCTAGAGGCTCGGATTTGAAGATTTGCAAAAACTGGGAAAATAAATTTTTGTTCTCTGACAGTGAATGTCAGTCCTGATATCTTGGTGATCTGTAGAGATTTACGTGTTTTGAAAGCTTTTAGTTGTAGTCGTGTATGTGTTCTTTAGTATAAAAGTTGAATCAAGGTCATAGCTTCAACAGATTACAAGTTATTCGTGGTCAAAGGTCGTTGACCGACCATGACCAGACCGTTTCTGGGTAACCCAGAAATGGGTTTTCAAGGTCTGACAATATATTGAAGGATCTAGATCTGGCAGGTTGTTGGATTTTTGTTGTTGTTTTGTTATCTAAGTTATAGTATAGTAGTTATACTACATCGTGATGCTTTTAGATAGCTTATATCATGATCATACAGGAATTGGAGGATGGTCAAACTAGGCAGAAACTTCACGGATGAACTTTCTGGGTAACCCAGAAAGTTCATGAGCGTGGTTTCTGACAACGTTTGACCGGACAAGATCTTGGTATTGTGTTGTTGTTTTGTTGATTTTATGTAATGGATCTCTAGACTTACATGTGTTCTACAAGTTAGACCTCTTAAATCGCTAAAAACGCACCTAGATCACAAGTTGTGGAAGCCCAAAATGAGCCAGTCGAACTGTTCTTCATTTCTGGGTAGCCCAGAAAATGAAGAACAGCTCTGACAGCTTGTTCAACGCTTCAGATCTCGTTAGTTATGCATGGTTTGATGATGTTCTTTGTTGGATCGAGTAGTCTTGTATTTGTACTACATTCTCTGATCAACAAAATACCAAGAAACACAACACACACTAGATTATGATTGGTCAAAGTAAGCAACTCGGAAACTGACTATGCATTTCTAGGTTTGGCCAAGAACATGAAGAACACCTATAGCGACGGTTCTGTCGCTATAGGTTGTCTTTAGCGACAGATAATATTCTATTTTCCGAAAATTAATAAAAAATAAAAAAAAATTAGTTTTAAATTATTAAAAATACAAAATAAATTATTAAAAATTATAAAAAATTCCGAAAATTAGTTTTTAATTATTTTTATTATATTTCATAAATATTTAATATTTTTAGAATATTAAAAGTATTTAATTTATTTAATTATAATATTAAATAAATTATTTAAAAATGATTTTAATATTAGAAAAATCATTAAAAATTATATTATGATATAAGAAAATATTTTAAGTTATTTTTAATGACTTTTAATATTTTATGATAAATTTCATTAATAAATAAATATTAATGGTAATTAATTTATTTACTAAATGAATTAAGTAAATTAATTAAAAATGATTTTATTATATTAAAAATCATATTAAATGAAAATAAAGTGTTTAAAAATATTTTAAGTTATAAAATATAACTTTTAATATTTAAAGAATAATTTCATTAATAATTTAATATTAATGATTATTAAGTTATTATTATTGATATTAAATTTATTTAATAATTATATTAAATAAATAGTTTAAAAATGATTTTATTAATTTAAAAAAAAATTATTTAAAAAGGATATAAATGAATTAAAAATATTTTAAGTTATGAATAATGACTTTTAATATTTTGATAAATGAAACATTAATACTTTAATATTAATGATAATCATTTAAAAATGATTTTAAATGTTTTAAAATCATTTAAGGGTAATATTAATACTTTAAAAGTATTTTGAGTTATTATACATAACTTTAAAATTTTGGAAATGATTTCATTAATAGTTTAATACTAATTAAATATTAATGATAATAGAATTGATTAGTATTTTAATCATTTAAATATGATTCCGATGTTTGAAAATTTATGATAAATTATAATAAATGTTTTAAAATTATATTGAGTCATTTAAAAATAAAATGACTGATACGTACTGATGTTAAGTTATAAAATAGAGTCTTAGACTCGATAATTACCCGATAAAGTTGTCGGTAGACTGACATATTTCAGAAATTGATCTGGACTTAGATAATGTGATTAGATAAGTGATTATTTGTGATTCAATGGTTGTTAAATTTATATGTCAATGTGATTAGGGTATGTGCTGACTGTAATAAGTAGTATTACGTGTTATAGTATATTGTTCTAATCGAACGAACTATCTTATTAATGATAGGTCGTGAGATAAGCGATAGATCTTTGTAAGACCCCGAATTTTATGAAATAAAAGTATTCAATTTTTCTATTCAGTAAATGGTTAAATTGATAAAAGTTTAAAGTTATGGGTGAAATATGAATTTTTTTTTAAAATAAGCAAGTGGTTATAAAATAATTATTGTTGTCGGGGAATATTCGTTTGGTCGTGGAATATTCTTTCTGTCAGGGAATATTCGTACGACGGCGCAGCTATTTGTGGGCCCCATAACGAATAACTGTCGGATGAAGGAAAACGACAAATTTGAGTTTTTACAAATAACGGCATAGTTGTTACCGTTAACACTGTTGGAATACCCGGTGGTTAAAATACAGTAATACGCGTTATTGCACAGTAGCACACGGTATTGCATAGTATTTTTGAAATTATTGATTCTTACGTAAGAATGCACTACTCAATAATTATTACAGTAATTACTGTTCAATATTTTATTTTATTGATTCAATAATTGCTACGTTGAAATTTTGTATTATTGTTGTTCAATAATTGTTGCTGCACAGTATTTTCTATTATCAGATCAATAATTCATATTATTTGAATAGTATTATTAGATAACATTATTGACAATGTCTAGAAAGTTCTGTCTAAGGAGAGGTTTGGTCATCTAATTGCGCGCCAGTAAGGAGAAATTCTTATTGGAAAGCCCCCTCTTTCCTGGGAACGGCCTGGTTGCTATAAATGTGATTCTGTAATATTATTTGTGAATAATTAATTATTGATTCATATGATAAGGAAATATTTATATTATGTGGATATAAATGAGGGATATATTTTTGTGGTTAAAAATGAAGGAGTTAATGTTGAGGTTTTTATCAGTATTTTTGTCGGAATGGAGGTATTAAAAATCAGGGTTTTTGAGATATTTTGCGGGGGTTATAATTTTTAATCCGACCGTTGGATCGTGGTAATTTTTGGATATGTTATACATATATAAGTTGAGTATATGCCCACAAATTTTGAACCGTTAAAAATGAACGTATGATTTATTATGAATTTTACAAGATGACTGGTTCAGAAATTGTTGAATTTTTGGAGTTTATCATTTTGGTGGAAAATTCTAGAATTGGTGGGCCCCACTTGTGGTTGGTGAAGAAATGTGCTGAATTATATTTCAAATGTGGTGGGTGGGAATAGTAGCAGGTAAAGCCATCAGGTTGCAGGTCAAACCTACCAAAATTTTCCTATAAATAGAGGGCTAAGTTAGAATTGAAAATCACACCAGAAACATAAGCTTTCTCTCTTTCTCTCTCTAGATTATTGAGTGTATTTTATGAGTATTTAGATACTTGGTGAGTTGCTATTTATCAGTGCAAGTTTCCTTCAGCCTTATACCGATCAGAAGTACTACTCTTTTGAGGTAAGGGATAGTAAGGGATTTTAAGGGTTGTTATGTTTTTCAGTTTCGTAATTTTTCTGAACTTCAAAAATTCTGGAAAAATTTGAAATGATATTTTGATGAGTTTTATTGATTGTGTCTAAAAATGGTGATTTTTGGATGTATAGATTGAGAGTTATGAATTTTATGAGAAAAGACTATTTTAAAAGTAACTGCTTATAATTTCTTGTGGTTAACTCCAAAATTGATGAAATTTTTATTGGGAGTACATGTATATGATGGAAGTATACTCTGTTAATTTCAGAATTTTTGGACAAAAGTACAATTTTTGATAAATGTCTAAATATTCGGTGGTTTTGGCCATATGAAAAATAGTAAATGAGTTTTAAAAATTCTGAGAAAAATATATGTTCAATATGGGACTATATTATGCTAAATCCCAGAAAAGAAATATTTTTGGAACTGATTTGGTATTTTTTATGAAAATGGTCTAGTTATGAGTAAATGAATTAAATATGTTATGTGAAGTAAGAAAATTGGAAAATAGGATTTTATGGCTTGAGAATCCTATATGAGGTATATGCAGATTTTTGATGAGGGTTTTGATTATTGGTGATAAAATCTTATGAGTTTGGTATTTTAGAATGATTAAATGCATTATTTAGTAAAGTGTAAACAATTTAAATAAATTGTTTATAAGCTTAAGAAATATTATTCTTTTAATATCATTATACCGAAATACTGGTATGGATTTTATTGTGGAATTTCTACCTTTTTGTGTCGAGTTTACTATTTATGAGTTACTATTCACTAGTTACTATTCATGAGTTACTATTCACGAATTACTATTCACGATAAAAATTGGTTTCTTTTTCTAACCAAATTATAGTTGAGTTATGAATATTACTCTTGAGATTAAATCTATATATTGATTATATTGATTTTATTATCATATATAACATTTTTATAACCCTAATGATGATATTTCTCTTTGACTTGAGTGTAAAGATGGGTAGATTTTTGGTATGATCATGACTATGGGTTCTCTTTGGCCTGTAGTGCAAAGTTGAATTGTGACTGGTATGATCATGACCATTGAATTTATAAGTGAATATCTTTAGCTTAAGTGCAAAGGTGAATTGATCAACATGGTTATAATTATTGTTTATATAAATTCTGAAATGATTATATATTTCTTTGAGATATTAATATCTTTGGCCTGTAGTGCAAAGATGAAATATTGATGAATATCTTTGGCCTGTAGTGCAAAGATGAATTGTTGATAAATATCTTTGGCCCGTAGTGCAAAGATGACATGTTGTTGAATATCTTTGGCCAGTAGTGCAAAGATGAACAGATGTTGAGATAAACATGACCAACTGGTGATACAAATGAATATCTTTGGCCGTAGTGCAAAGATGAAGTTATTAGTATGATTATGAACAGGAAATGTGATTTGGTGTAACCATGATCTTTGATGTTTCAGGTAAAGATAGGTGATGAAAATTATCTTCGTCCTAGATGAGAAGAGGAATTTAGAACTACAGTTATGATTATGAGTTATTCATATGATTGTGGACCAGAATTGTTGATTGATGTTACAGGGATAAAACATTGTTGATGGATTTTTAACATGGAGAAGATAATAGACTTTATAGTCTATTTGACTCTTCTAATGGATTGCTCGTTCCGCTGCAACTATGGTTGAAATTTTTATCATTTACCATATGTTCTAAATCTCTGATTTATTATTGATGAAGGCTATTGATAATTTAATTATCTTTAGTCATGATATTCTTTACTGAGCTAGTTGTGCTCACCCTTTTGCTTCACAATTCCTTTCAGGTAATAAGAGTGTAGCTGGGTCGAGCGAGGGTAACGGGGAAATAGAACGGTGGTCTCTAGCTGTGGATGTTTTCCCGAAGCAGTATAGAAAAGTTCATTTAGTAGTTATATTTGGTGAATCCAATAGGGTAAGGTGTACCCAACGTTGGAAGGGTGGTTTTCCACTATCATACAAGATGTCTAACGACATACAACCTCGTGTCATCATAAGACAGGGATGTGCTCATCCACTTGCTGAGTATATATACGAGCACTACCTATATAATCTTGGTGTTTGTTTGAAGTATAATTCTCAATTAGAGACAGTGGAGATAATGATAAGTCAAGAGAAGACTCACCATTGGGAAGAATATGATAGTAATCTTCTCGTTTTCTTTGGGGTCTATTGGGTAAACCAAGGATAATTCTGTGGCCATATGATATCTATCATAACCTAGACGCGTGGCCTCCCATGTACGAAGGTTTCCTTGAGCACTTCCCAAAGATTCTAATTTCTAAAACAGTTTTTGACTATACCTTTATGTAAGGTGTTATTGTGAGGTGATGTCCACGGTTGGAACATGAGTCACATTTGGTATATATTTGTATTCAAACTCACAGCATATGTATTGTTGTATTTTGCACGACAATTGTTGTAATAAAGTTGTAGTTATTTTCTGTACCATGTATTTGACGACTCAGAATGGGTTGGATGGAATGGACCTATTTTGGGGTTGTCACAATCTTAATTACAAGTTGTAACCAGCGCTTCAGGCAAGTATCTAACCTTTGCATTTTCTTTATGCAATGGATGTGAGTAAGAATATTTCTAAACTATATTATTATTGTACAGATTATGAACTTTATATTATATAAGCTCATTGAATATCAACATGTTAGTATATGATAATTCGGACATATATATTCTGTTCGTTAATTTCTAGAAGTGGTTAAACAAGTGTCCCCACTTGGATAATCATTGTATTTAATTACATGTTGATATACCTTTGTCAATTACCCGTATACAGATATATTGAATTATAGATTATTGTTGAACAAGATAAAACCTTTGATTTAGAACCCAGACAGGTATGAACATCCCTACACGGGAAAATTTTTATGCGCTCTGGCGGACAAAGGATGAACGATAATATCGTTCTAGCAATGTAGTATTGATCAATGCAGGGCATAACGGGCTGATCACCCCCGTGCCCGTAAGTTATGACGGTTTACAGATGAATTTCTGTTTAACCTTTTCGAAAATGAAAACAATGTTCATGACATGTCACCATAACCCCAGTTATAGTCATTATGTAGTTTCAAAAATTTGAAAGAGAGTTGTTATGTTATTATCATCGGTTCAGAATACTTCACAACTATTGACTGGTTGTAGAAGAATAGTATAAAGAAAACATTTAAATCCTTTCAGCTTATATATATATATATATATATATATATAATTGCTATTGCTTGCTGGGCACTCAAATGCTCATCCTTGCTTAAATTTAAATGTTTTCAGCTAAGTGCGAACGACCAGAGAACTCTGCTAAGAACAAAGGAAAAGGAAAGGTTGCTGAATGAAAGAATTACTATATTATGTAATAGTTTAATGTTATTAAGACAATTATGATATATATTCACTACAAGAAAATGCTCTAACATTTAGGGATCTGCTTGATAAACCAATATGGGATGCTTTGACGGATCTTAGTCGTTTCTTCAAAAGACTTATGTTCAAAATCATTAAATGAGAAGGACATGTCTATACTTGAGAAGAACATCATAGAGATCACGTGTAAACTGGAAAAAATATTCCCACCTGATTTTTTTGACTCCATGGAGCATTTGCAAATCCATCTTCCCTATGAAGCTCGTGTTGGGGGTCCAGTTCAATATAGATGGATGTACCCTTTCGAAAGGGTGATGGGAAACCTTAAGAGAAAGGTTAAGAATAGAGCTTATGTCGAGGGGTCGATATGCGAGGCATACAGTTTCGATGAGATATCTACGTTTGTCTCAGACTATTTTCCGGACGAAGTCTTGACAAAGGCCAATCGAGTATCGAGACATGATGATGGGAGAAATGTTGAACTAAATGGTCGACTATCTGTATTTGGTCTATCGGGCCGCGCTTATGGAAAAGGGAAGCGCATATTCCTCTCTGAGCAAGAATTACATGCTGCACATACTTACATTCTTCTCAATTGCGAGGAGATTGACGAATTTGTGAGGTACACATGTAAACTTGATAATTTATCTTTTAAGTTGACAATTTATTCCAATATGTTAATGTTTATAACATGGTATAGATTGTACGATGACGAGTTAAAAGTGAAGCATACCGGCATAACTGATAAAGATATTCAAATCAATCGGGATAAAAACTTTGCACTTTGGCTAAAGGACAAAGTAAGTTTAATTTTTAAGCACGTAATATATATATATATATATATATATATATATATATATATATATATATACTCCATGTTAACTATGACTTCATTTAATAAGATGGAGTTTTTGTAGGCTTTGACTAAGGGATCAACGATTCCGGCTAATGTACAAGTCCTAGCTATGGGACCAGACAGGGACCAAGTCACCCGCAATGGTTACAAAATAAATGGTTGTGAATTTCACACAAAGGCATATGAGCACGGCAAAAGAACAACGAACTCTGGAGTGTGTGTCCAAGGAGATTGTTACAACGAGCTTGGTCGTGCCTTTTATGGGGAGTTGGAGGAAATCGTAGAGTTGTCGTACAAGGGCACGTACTGTGGTCATATTTACTTGTTCAAGTGCCATTGGTTTGATTCAGAAAAAGGGATACGTGTTGACAGACATGGAATCGTCGATATTGACCTCCATAGGTCTGCGTACTCCAACGAACCGTTTGTATTACCAACTCAAACAATACAAGTATACTACACTCCTAGTCCAGTTAGGAAAAGGGATAGACCGCCTACAGATTGGCAAGTTGTAATTCATACTCCCGCGCGTAGAAGTGTCCAAGTAATAGACGGGGATTTCTACCAAGAGGAAATGCTTCAGAGACCTCCTATAATAAATATAGAGGACAACAATGATGTAATCCAGTTAGAGGGTGGAGATGAACCTGATGAATTGGATCCCGAGACAGTTGTTGTGCAGGATGACAGTGATATTGAGAAAGAGTTATTGACTGACACTGACACAGAATCTGAAGATGGTTATGAATCTCCGATACTTGTACAAAATGATTCTGACTCATCAGACAACGATTTTCATTAAAATGTATGTTTAGTTTTAATTGTACAAAATGTATGTTTATGTTCATGTTCATGTTTAGTTCATAATTATGTACCTTTCATTTATGTTCTCTATATAGGAATGTTCTCTATATCCTTAACTATATCATTTGTAGTTGTTGTAGTTAACTATTTTGCAGTCATGTTTATGTACCTTTCACTTATGGTAATCGTAGTTAACTATTTCATACAATTAATTGTCATTCATAATTTCATACTAACATCCTAATTTTTTTTATTTATAGATGTCTTCTGAACCTGTTGCACGAAAGCGCGGGTTGGGTCGGGGCCCTAATCATGTGCCGAAGGCCCCGGCTAATCCGGATGATCGCATTCTTATACAGATCCGTTCTCCTCTAGAAAGCACGTAAGTTAAACATCGTGTATATATAAGGGTTTAATATTTCCATTGTTATAAATATATTTTAATATAAATTATTGTATATTGTAGTGATTTTCAAGATAGTAAAATTGTGAAGTGCATTTCACAATTATGCTTACAGAACTGGCCTACGCCAGTGATTACATGGGCGAGCACACCTCTCGCCCATAAGGATGCAGTTTGGGCTGAATTTCAGGTATATTTATTTAATCACTCTGATAGATAATACATAGTTAATCAACTAATAGTTTAGTAATGTTGGATTATGGTATTATAGTAGTTTTAATATTATTATTGTTGTTTTATTTGCAGAAGCGGTATAGATGGGACGACGCACATGCATCAGTTATTCAAGCACTGTTCTGGCAGAAGTGCGCCGTCCGGACTAAAGATAATCTAAACAAAGAACGACAGAAAGCCCTGCACAATGCTGAGATTGACCATCCAGGACAGGGTGAGCAGTATATACATGAGCATTGCCCCTGGTGGTGCGCACATCCCATATGGGTGCAGATGTGTGAGCAGTGGAGAGCTGAGAGCTGGGTCAAGAGACGTAAGACTGCCGCCTCGAACAGATCCTCAGGTGTATCTGAAGGCGAAAAGGCAAAAGGCACGTACAAGGGCGGCAGTATATCTCAGCTGCAACATATTGCTGCTAGGGTACGTATGTATAACAAGCTTATTGGCTTAGTTATTTGTCTTTATGTTTACAGTCATGTTTTATAGCTAAAATATCATATGTTTACATATTAATATGAGAACATGAACTGTAGGAGTCTTAGTCTCAAGGTCAACCTATCAATTGGTTGGATGTGTATGTGGCCACCCGTGATGGTCTGCCTGATGCTGTTCAGATAGCGGTAATAAGTTAACTTTAAACATATTATAGTCATATTTTTTAGCATTTCGTATTTATTTTTAACTATTTATTTGTTGACCTTCTGACAGGACACTTATAAGGGCTTAATGAACGAGCGCTATCCTGAAGGCACCCCGCGTCCGGCGATTGATCAAGAATTGTGGGAGAGGGCGTCCGTCGTGAAGAAAAATTATGTTAAAGGCCAAGGACAAAGACGACGCCTGACCATCAGTGGCACAGGCAGCTCTGCTACCCAGTCTACACAGTCTACATAGTCATCAGGTCATCCAGCCTATCATACTCCTGCTGACCGTGTGAGAGCGATCTGTCAAAATTGTGATCTTCTTCTTATACTGGGCGGGCATCTGCATTCTCTGAATCCTGATGACTTGGCAAAGGCAGTGGCGGAAGCAGCAGCATCACAGCATCAGGGTGGCGACCAGGTACTTTTAATGTTTCATTACGTACATTGTCTATTATTTAGCTTTCCCCAAGTCATAACAGTATCAACACATGTAACATATATGTTTTATTCTTTTGTTAATTACAGGGTACTAATTTGAATGATCCATGAAGAGCTAGACCAGTCATGCATGTTAGATTTGTAAAACCTTGTTAGACTTGTTTTTTAGATTTTTAAAGCCTTGTAATCTTTTAAACTACTTATCTTTAGACTGTATTGGTTTACGATTCTATTATATAGATGTTTACGATTGTATTGTGTTGTGTTGATTTAGATTCATTCTTTGGACTGTATGTATGGATGGATGTTTATTATATAGTAGTTATCATGGATGGATGGATGCTTATATATACTGCTGTGTGTTGGGATAAAAAGCAGGTACAAAGCAGGTTATTTTTGGGAAATCAATAAAACAGGAAAAATATTTAAAAAAAAAAAACAAAGTCAGCGACCGCGTGCGGTCGCTGATACAGTATTAGCGACCGAGTAAGGTGCTTCTACTTCAGCGACCGCATACGGTCGCTATTACCAGTCGCTGACACGTGTGCCACATCACGTCTGACGCATGACTCAGCATGTGTCAGAATAGCGACAGCTGAGGCCGCTGATTGCGGTCGCTAATAATCCGGTCGCTATTGTTGGTCGCTGATGTCATTTTAGCGATAAGATTTTCTGCGACTACTATTAGCGACTGCAGCCGGTCGCTGATACCCATCTGCGACTATATGCGGTCGCAGATGTGCGGTCGCTGATAAGCCTTTTTGTTGTAGTGATTATCTATCATGGGTTGTAATGAATGTTTAAAGGTTTCGTACTTGGGAGTTAGACTCTGATAATTATGTAAATTAATTTGATCTTTTATATTATTGTTATTATTATTAGTATTATTCCGCTCATAGAAATGGTATCGTGAAGAACCGAGTTCGGGTTTCAAGTATCCGAGTTTGGGGTCCTCACAGGTTGGTATCAGAGCTATAGGGTTAGAAACCTTAGGTGGGTTAGACCTTAGGCTATAACCTTAGAACAGAGGGAAACGTTGAAAATATAAATAACTCATATAGAGTTTAAAAAGAGATGAATTGACTAAATTCATCGTCAAACTAAATAAAAGATAACTTGTATAAAACTCTTATTTGTTGTGTGTATATACTATATGCTAATTAGGATAACTTATGTGTATAGATGTCAGGTGAAAAAGGATTCGATTACCCTCGGATCGTATAGAAGGAGCCAATATCGAAGCCGATAGCTGAAATAGAGGCTCACGATGAAAATAACTCAGACGATGTGGTTATCGTAGAAAACATAGTACAAGATCCGGAGATGGTGGAGTTGTCAGATAGTGATTCGGACACTAAAGTTGAAGCTGATCAAGTATCAACGGAAGTGCAGGATCTGAAGAACAAGGTGTCTTCTTTGGAAAGGCTGTGGGAGATAGAAAGGCTGTTGAATAGTCAGTTGCGTCAAGCGTTAATAGAAACATTGGAAGGACAAGATAAGCTTAAAATCCAAATTGGTCAGATGGGAGCCACAAGCAGCACATCGTGTGCAGCTCCGGATAAGAAGGGGAAAAGAAAGATAGAAGACTATGACTTAGGAAAATCCAATAAGAAGAAATGGAAAAGAATATGTTATCTTTGCGGTTATGAAGGACATACCACTCCGTACTATCCTGACTACAAAAAAGGAGCATGTTATGTCTGTGGTATAGAAGGTCATCAGGCGAGAGAATGTCCAAGGAAAAGGTGTAATAAATAGGTAGTATAGGTTCTGTTGTGTAAGAGTGTTTAATGTAATGCATATGATAAGTATGTTTGTGTAATGTAATGTTTCCAACTTTTGTATTAAGTCAAGACTGTAAATCCCGACTTTTGTGGTCATAAAGGGATAGCTGAAGTTCAAAGCATTTTGTGCTATGTAAAATATTCGTTAAATGAATATGAATCTATGTTTGAGAAATGATGAAATAAGTTTAAAATATTAAACTTATGTGATAAGGTTTAGAATGTAAGTTAAATTATGATTTTTTCAATCAGATAATGCCGCCAAGACGTCGAACTCGCAATCAAAGGGCAGAGGAATCTGTCAACAATGTTGAGGGACAACAACAACCAGATCCGATGCGGCAATTTGCGAACATGATAGCTCAGGCTATGCAACAGGGAATACCGGTCGCTGAAAACCAGCAGGGCAACCGCTTAGCGAACTTCAAAGACTTTAAGGCTGTAGGACCACCAGAATTCAAAGGTACAACTGACCCTGTAGAAGCTCAAACTTGGGTTAAGAAAATTGAAAAAGCGTTTATGGTAGCTAGGGTAGATGAGGGGCAGAAAACTGCTTTTGCCACTTACATGATGAAGGGGGAAGCAAATTTTTGGTGGGAAGCGAATCAGGCTAGGGCAGGTGAAGGTGTAGTCACATGGGATAGATTTAAAACTTTATTTTTCGAAAATTATTTTTCACCAAGTATGCAGGCGAGGATGGAGGTTAAATTTTTAGAGTTGAAGCAGGAGAATATGACGGTGTCTGAATACGCCGCCAAATTTAATGAGTTAGCTAGGTTTGCTCCGCATCAAGTTGATACGGTGGCTAGGAAAGCTAGAAGGTTTGAGCTGGGATTGAAACCCTGGCTCTATAACAAAGTGGTGGTGTTGCAAATTCCTACATTTGCAGCACTCATGGAGAAAGCGATCATAGCTGAGGAGGGAAGTGAGGCCATGAGCCTTTACAATAAGGAGAGGAAGAATAAGGGTAAGATAGAAGGAGCTAGGAAGGTGAAAATTAATAGTGGGAGCAGGAGTGGAGATAGTAAGAGGAAGGTGAGCAATTTTGCAAGTGTACAAGTGAAACAGGAAGGTGTTAAGAAACAGATAGTGCCATGTAAGACATGTGGGAAGAATCACTCGGGGGAGTGTTTGCAAGGAAAATTTGTTTGCTATAAGTGCGGGCAGGAGGGCCATATTTCTCCCAACTGCCCCAATCCTAGGATGAATAGTGGATGTTTTATATGCGGATCGACAGAGCACAGGGTGAAAGATTGTCCAAAAAGGAGGGTGGAGACAGGAAGTGTGAACATGGGCACTGGCAGTGGAACGTTAGCAATCACGGGACCGACTTTGTCAAGCAAGCCAACAAAATCTACAGCAAGGGTCTACAACATGACAGTTCAGGATACGGCAGCAGCTGGCACTGGAACTCCAGGTATTATTCATATGCCTTTTTATTTTCTTATGCATGATTTTCCTATATATAGTAAAATTAGGTTATAAAGAAATTTTGAGGAGGAATTTGAGTTCTGTTAGAAACCAATTTTTCTGTGTAATCAGAAAGACAAGCTTTGTGTGAATAGTTAAAGATCAGTTCGATCAAAGTTGATCGAGATTTACTTACAATGATTGTGTACGCTATGTGACCGTGTATGTATAGGTTTTAAAACGGTGATTCCGGGGACGGAATCTTTATAAGGGAGGGTGAATGTAGCAACCCGATATTTTCTATATAAATAAATAAGAAATTTTGTGAATAAATTTTTTTTTATATTAAGGATGAGGATTTGTACAAGATTATGTGTATATGTATTTATGTGGTAAGTAAAAATATATGTATTACATAATTATTTACAAATGATTTTATTTTAAAATTATTGATTATTAAAAAGTATATACTTATAATAATTAATTTATGGTAGAAATATTTTAATAATTATTTTCCATAAAAATATATAATCATATATTATTTAAATAATATATGGAGTGATTTTTAGAATAAACATAATAATTATTTTATTATATGAATTTTAGTACAAATTATTAAGTTAATTATTTTACCTTAATTATTAAGGTTAAATAGGAAGAATAAATCAGATATGGAATCCAAACCCTAATTTTGGATTATTGCCAAGGTATGAGAATAATAATATAATATTAAGTATATTTTAATTTTTCAGTGCTATAAATATGTACAGTATATTTGTATTGATAATAAATGGTCAATTATGGTGTTTAATTTCAAAACCCTAGTATTAATGGGTTAAACCCTAATTTTTCTTAGGGAAACTCTAAATTGAAAATCAATTGTGAGCTTAAGACTGTTTTATAACTATGTTATATATTTTATGTTGTGTATTAAGTGATTAATTAGGTAAACCCTAATTAAAGTTTTAGAAACCCTAATAAATTTATTAAAAACCCTATTTTAAGTGTTAAACCCTAGTTTGAAACTCAATTATGAGTTCGAGATTATTATGTAGCGATGTTATGTAATTTTATGCATAATTAGGTAAACCCTAGTTAACATTTTGAAATATTAATTTCTAGAAATCCTAATTTCTATAATTAGTAACCCTAATTAGAAATTATAAAACTTAATTACCATTTGTAAACCCTGATTGCTATTTTAGCAAAGTTAATGATAATTATATGATTTAAACTCTAATGTTCCTGTATAAGGTAATTATAAAATTAATCATAATTAGAAAATTCTAATTTCAAAATTATAGAAACTAAAAGTTATTAAACTTTTATTTTATTTTGAGCAAACCCTAACTTAGAAATCCTAGACTTTTGCTAAAATGGCTCAAACCCTAAACCCTAACCTAAACCCTAAACCCTAAGGGTTTGCATGATTACAAGTATGCCATTAAATTATCAAGCCCAAGTTCCAAAAATGCCCTTATGTGTAATTTTTATTTATTTAGCTTACTTGTGTATCTTGCCAAGATTGGAGTTGTTCACCAACTCTAGATTACTCCACATGCTCAAAAATCTCAGTAGATCAGCCACACATTTCAGCCATACATGCACCATACACTTCTATTTATAGATTGGAAGAGAGAGAAATAACATTTGTTACTTACATTTTTCATAACACTCAAACTAAGCTCTCTCTCTCTAACCATCAAAATACACAAGTATATTAGTCCCAAATCAAAGCCCCACGTTTACCATAAACAGATCAGCAACACAAAATCAGAAATTTTTCAAAGAAAGGTATGAACGAACCTTAGAATTTCTGTCCAACGATTCTGTGTTAGATGTTAATTTTTTTGTGTTAAACATGTTATATAAGGTGTCTAGGGATGATCTGGGTTGCTAGATGTTAGATCCATAACATCTAGAGGCTCGGATTTGAAGATTTGCAAAAACTGGGAAAATAAATTTTTGTTCTCTGACAGTGAATGTCAGTCCTGATATCTTGGTGATCTGTAGAGATTTACGTGTTTTGAAAGCTTTTAGTTGTAGTCGTGTATGTGTTCTTTAGTATAAAAGTTGAATCAAGGTCATAGCTTCAACAGATTACAAGTTATTCGTGGTCAAAGGTCGTTGACCGACCATGACCAGACCGTTTCTGGGTAACCCAGAAATGGGTTTTCAAGGTCTGACAATATATTGAAGGATCTAGATCTGGCAGGTTGTTGGATTTTTGTTGTTGTTTTGTTATCTAAGTTATAGTGTAGTAGTTATACTACATCGTGATGCTTTTAGATAGCTTATATCATGATCATACAGGAATTGGAGGATGGTCAAACTAGGCAGAAACTTCACGGATGAACTTTCTGGGTAACCCAGAAAGTTCATGAGCGTGGTTTCTGACAACGTTTGACCGGACAAGATCTTGGCATTGTGTTGTTGTTTTGTTGATTTTATGTAATGGATCTCTAGACTTACATGTGTTCTACAAGTTAGACCTCTTAAATCGCTAAAAACGCACCTAGATCACAAGTTGTGGAAGCCCAAAACGAGCCAGTCGAACTGTTCTTCATTTCTGGGTAGCCCAAAAAATGAAGAACAGCTCTGACAGCTTGTTCAACGCTTCAGATCTCGTTAGTTATGCATGGTTTGATGATGTTCTTTGTTGGATCGAGTAGTCTTGTATTTGTACTACATTCTCTGATCAACAAAATACCCAGAAACACAACACACACTAGATTATGATTGGTCAAAGTAAGCAACTCGGAAACTGACTATGCATTTCTAGGTTTGGCCAAGAACATGAAGAACACATATAGCGACGGTTCTGTCGCTATATGTTGTCTTTAGCGACAGATAATATTCTATTTTTCGGAAATTAATAAAAAATAGAAAAAAATTAGTTTTAAATTATTAAAAATACAAAATAAATTATTAAAAATTATAAAAAATTCCGAAAATTAGTTTTTAATTATTTTTATTATATTTCATAAATATTTAATGTTTTTAGAATATTAAAAGTATTTAATTTATTTAATTATAATATTAAATAAATTATTTAAAAATGATTTTAATATTAAAAAAATCATTAAAAATTATATTATGATATAAGAAAATATTTTAAGTTATTTTTAATGACTTTTAATATTTTATGATAAATTTCATTAATAAATAAATATTAATGGTAATTAATTTATTTACTAAATGAATTAAGTAAATTAATTAAAAATGATTTTATTATATTAAAAATCATATTAAATGAAAATAAAGTGTTTAAAAATATTTTAAGTTATAAAATATAACTTTTAATATTTAAAGAATAATTTCATTAATAATTTAATTTTAATGATTATTAAGTTATTATTATTGATATTAAATTTATTTAATAATTATATTAAATAAATAGTTTAAAAATGATTTTATTAATTTAAAAAAAATTATTTAAAAAGGATATAAATGAATTAAAAATATTTTAAGTTATGAATAATGACTTTTAATATTTTGATAAATGAAACATTAATACTTTAATATTAATGATAATCATTTAAAAATGATTTTAAATGTTTTAAAAATCATTTAAGGGTAATATTAATACTTTAAAAGTATTTTGAGTTATTATACATAACTTTAAAATTTTAGAAATGATTTCATTAATAGTTTAATACTAATTAAATATTAATGATAATAGAATTGATTAGTATTTTAATCATTTAAATATGATTCCGATGTTTGAAAATTTATGATAAATTATAATAAATGTTTTAAAATTATATTGAGTCATTTAAAAATAAAATGACTGATACGTACTGATGTTAAGTTATAAAATAGAGTCTTAGACTCGATAATTACCCGATAAAGTTGTCGGTAGACTGACATATTTCAGAAATTGATCTGGACTTAGATAATGTGATTATATAAGTGATTATTTGTGATTCAATGGTTGTTAAATTTATATGTCAATGTGATTAGGGTATGTGCTGACTGCAATAAGCAGTATTACGTGTTATAGTATATTGTTCTAATCGAACGAACTATCTTATTAATGATAGGTCGTGAGATAAGCGATAGATCTTAATTACAAGTTGTAAGCAGCGCTTCAGGCAAGTATCTAACCTTTGCATTTTCTTTATGCAATGGATGTGAGTAAGAATGTTTCTAAACTATATTATTATTGTACAGATTATGCACTTTATATTATATAAGCTCATTGAATATCAACATGTTAGTATATGATAATTCGGACATATATATTCTGTTCGTTAATTTCTAGAAGTGGTTAAACAAGTGTCCCCACTTGGATAATCATTGTATTTAATCACATGTTGATATACCTTTGTCAATTACCCGTATACAGATATATTGAATTATAGATTATTGTTGAACAAGATAAAACCTTTGATTTAGAACCCAGACAGGTATGAACATCCCTACACGGGAAAATTTTTATGCGCTCCGGCGGACAAAGGATGAACGATAATATCGTTCTAGCAATGTAGTATTGATCAATGCAGGGCATAACGGGCTAATCACCCCCGTGCCCGTAAGTTATGACGGTTTACAGATGAATTTCTGTTTAACCTTTTCGAAAATGAAAACAATGTTCAAGGCATGTCACCATAACCCCAGTTATAGTTATTATGTAGTTTCAAAAATTTGAAAGAGAGTTGTTATGTTATTATCATCGGTTCAGAATACTTCACAACTATTGACTGGTTGTAGAAGAATAGTACAAAGAAAATATTTAAATCCTTTCAGCTTATATATATATATATATATATATATATATATATATATATATATATATATATATATATATATATATATAATTGCTATTGCTTGCTGGGCACTCAAATGCTCATCCTTGCTTAAATTTAAATGTTTTCAGCTAAGTGCGAACGACCAGAGAACTCTGCTAAGAACAAAGGAAAAGGGAAGGTTGCTGAATGAACGAATTACTATATTATGTAATAGTTTAATGTTATTAAGACAATTATGATATATATTATCTATCATGGGTTGTAATGAATGTTTAAAGGTTTCGTACTTGGGAGTTAGACTCTGATAATTATGTAAATTAATTTGATCTTTTATATTATTGTTATTATTATTAGTATTATTCCGCTCATAGAAATGGTATCGTGAAGAATCGAGTTCGGGTTTCAAGTATCCGAGTTTGGGGTCCTCACAATAGGTCTTTCAAAGGAAGATAGATTAAACTGCTTAATAGGATATATTTAATTTCGTAGCAGTAGACTACAAATAAGGCAAGTTCCCTAACTCAAACTCGAGTTATTATTTTTGAAGCATGTTAATGGATTATTATTGTTGATTTCTCCACATCCTTCATGATTATTGTTAATCGCACTTTGTGCAATTGAATTCCTTTTCTATTATTATTGAACTGTGAATTAATTAAAGTTCTTTTATTCATGAACTGTTTATGAGATAGATCTATGCTAGTTGTATTAGCTAGATCAAATAAATTTAAATTTGTTAAATCAAATGCGTTTTAAAAGAATTTATTAATCAATTGTTATGATACGAACTCTTGACTAAGAAAGAAAATAATTTTATTAAAGCATGATATTGGAAAACAATTGTTGCTCGATTATTAAGTGTTTATGCATAAATCACCGGGTATGAAAGGTTGATCTCCTTGTTTACCAAAACTTATTAAAAGGACCCGTTTAAGTACTGACAACCTTAGTATATGTTCATGGTTATTTCAAACCACTCAACATCTATTATTCAAGTGTATTCGAATATTCAATTATTGAGAATTAATTCATGTTCTTTCACAATCGATTCCTATTGTTAAACATTGAAAGCTAAATTCCTTTCTAATCATGATATATCTCCCTTGTATTTAAACTTGCTACTTAAATTAGTTGCTTACTCTTGTTATATCATGACGTTTATTTTAGCTAAGCTAGAGACGTCCAATAAGGATAAAGGAAAAGGAAAGGTGCAAGAATAGTTGATGAGAATGTTTAAGCATTAATTTACCTTGATTATGTAAACCTTTATAATATTAAGTGTTTGTATAAGTTAAGGTTAAGAAGACCCTGGTAGTATGTTGTAAGACTTTATTATGATGAACAATGTATGTTTGTTATTCCGCAATAGTTATAGAATGTGTATGTTGTTGATGGATCCTGAGCACTGGATTTGAGGTTAGAGTACCCGGATTTGGGGGCGTCACAGGTTGATAACATAGCTATAGATTATAAACATTAGGAATGTGAAACCTAGGTTATAACCTTAGAAGAAAACTCTTATAGAGTATGTTAGGAGATGAATTGTGGAAATTCATTGAGTATGGGCTGTACTTAATAAAGTATCATTTCATTTTACCAATGAATATTTTTATTATGGTACTGATGTTATTGTTTGTTTGGTTATAGGACGTCTGAGGATAGGTAGGGTAGCCACTCAGTGGAGCAGGGACCGGTAGAGCGAGAGATACTAGAGGATACCCCCAAGGATACCTTGATAAGAGATTTGCTAATGAGGAACAACCAAATGGAGGACAGGATAGGGCAGCTGGAGGTGGAGAACCACATCTTGCAGTACTCGGAGCAACAATATAAAGATGTGGCTTTTCAGGCACAGATGGATATAGTGGAGCTGAGGGGAAAGTTAGAGCAGTCCGAGCTGCAGCTGAAAATGCTTAGGGTGGAGCATCAGGCGATGCTTGCTGAGCTAGAGCTGGAGAATGTTGAGAGGGTCAGAATTGGGAATGCATGGTTCGATGCATCTCATAGAATGGACCAACTAGAGATTGAACTGCAGGCAAATGAGGTCAGAATTGAGACGTTGGGGCTAGCACTAGATTCAGTCTATGAGAGTAAGTGGGGAGGTACCATGAGGTCTCACATGGACACAGGGGAGTCGAGCCGATCAGTTTGATGTCGAGTCATGGAGGGATTATTTCTCCAGGAGCACGTTTAGGTGACCCAGCAGGGCCACCAGTGAAGATATGATATGGACCAGTTATTATGTAGATAGATGCATTAGTACTCCTTTTGTTTAGTAAGGTTTTATGTTGATGTAAACCTCAGTAGGTGTGAGGTAGTATGTAGGTCTGTGGTATCCCCATTTGTGTATGTAGGGGAGTATCATTTTGAGTAGATCCCATTTTTTGTGTTTAAAATGGGATAGTAACATTTATAGTAATATGCCAGGTATGAATGTGTAAGACTTAAAGATTTGGTATATGAATATAAATACGGTATTATGTTATGTGTTTTGAGAATTAAGATAATAAGTTGTCTATCTGACAATATATTTAATTCACCAAACTAAATTGGTAATTTAACAAACTAAATCCATCAATCCGATAAACTGAATTCAATAGTCCAGTAAATTAAATTTGTCACATCATGAGTATGTGATTGTTTGAGTTTAAATTATGTGTTACATGATGAACACTAATAAGATGTGACATAAGATATAAAACAAGAAAGAATAATTTTAAGTTTTTCTTAGTCAGACAATGCCGCCAAGAAGAGAACCACGAAATTGAAGGGTAGAATAATTTATTAACAATGCAGGAGATCAAGCAGCAAACCCGATGCAAGATTTTATGGACATGTTAGCACAAGCGATGCAGAACAGAGCATTAACAGCAAGGAATAGGCCGGTTAATAGTGTTGGGAGATTGCATATTTACATTTGATGTTGAAAGTAAATATTCATGATTATATGTAAGGTCCTTCAAGGAATACATGTACAAGGACTTAGTGGTAGATCAAACTTGTTAGGTTGATCTGAGCTTTAATGTTTATCATTCTGTAAATGAATGTATAGAAGAAAAGATCAAAGCTATTAGGTTAATCTATATCTTGAAATGTAATAGATAGGCTTCAACAGAATCATAGTCTATCGAGCTGATCAAAAGATTGTAGAAGCCAAGGCAGAATCATAGAGCATCGAGGATCGTAGTCTGCCTACTTTGGAGGGCCTCTCCCAGAATCGTAGAGTGGTCCAAACGCTTGTCGAGCCAACTCAGAGATCATAGTGTGCTCTCAGAAACGTAGAGCCTGCAAGTCAAGTAAGTAAAGATCGTAGTGTGCCAGTACTTAAGAGAAATCATAGTGTTCTCATTTACTAGTGCTGAATCAAGCACCAAGGTGGCAAGACACCACGATCATGATCGTAGTGTATCATGTCTGCATCAGAAGCATCGAGCCTTGTCCATTTATTTAAGGATAAAAGTTAACAAATGAGGAATACATTATAGACGTTGAGACTAATGGGAATCCCAATGACACAACACTCATCCTTAGTATATAACAAAGAGATGTATTGAAGAAGCTAAGGAAAGTACTATGAGTCTGTAGAAAACACCTTTTTAGGTGTTAGGTGAGATAGCAGTCTGTTGTGTCAGTGGGCCAGATAACAAATCAGAAGATGTGCAGAAAGTCTCTATCAGTGCTCAGAAATGTCAAATACAATTAATGCTTCAACGGACGTCTTCCAACGGACGCATTTCAAAGACACCTTATATGCAAAATAGAAGCAGATGTAAGAACTAAACATGCATACAACGAAACGCTGAAGAATACTCAACGCTTAACTCTATGATCTAAAAAAGAAAAGCTTGCTCATCTACTCAATTCTTTCGAACACGAGCTTAACAGCAACTGAGTAGCACCATTCAAGAACTCAACTATTATCAAGTGAAGTAAGAAGTTCCAAGTCAGAAGGACTTGAAGAGCTCTAAGTGAACTGAGAAATATCAAGTCTGCTGGACTTGAAGAGTTCTAAAGTGAACTAAGAAGTTCTAAAGACTGCTGGTCTTGAAGAAATCTGTGAGATTCAAAGATTGTAAAGATATCCTTAGTGGATTTCCTACTCAAGGAGTAGAAGAGTGGACTAGGATCTTTGAGTGCTCTGAACTACTTAAAAACACTGTGTCTCTTATATTTTTGCCATAACTGCTATATCTGCCATAACTGCTTATCTACTATTAATCCATTTTATCTTAAAGGAAAAATGAACAAATCTCAAATTCCGCTGTGATTAAATCATTATCAAAACTAACAAGTATTTTTGTAAAAGAATTTAAAATATCTATTCAACCCACATTTCTAGATAACTATTGTGCCTCTAAGAACTAACAATTGGTATCAGAGCAGGTCCTATCAAATAATATACAAAGCTTAAGTAGATCCAATGGCACATCTAATAAGCGAATCAAAGACTGGAGGAGGCAGCAAGCCACGTATGTGCAACAAAGATAAATTCGCCAACTGGAAAGTTCGTATGCAAGTCTACATGAATTCAATAGATGAAGATCTATTTGAAACTGTTCAAAATGGGCCCTACGTTCCTATAAAGCTTGCACCAACTTCAGACGACCCAAATAGAATTCAGATCAAGGTCAAAGCAGAATGGACTAACAACGAAAAAAAAGCTGTCCAACTCGACAAAAAGGCCAAGAACATTTTGTTCCAATCTTTAGAAGATGACCTGTTTGAAAATGTGGTCAACAACAAAACAACAAAGGAAGTATGGGAAGCATTGCTCATCATGCATGAAGGAACAGAAGAAGTCAGAGACTCAAATGGTTCATGCGTAAAGGCAAAATCAGCAAACCTAAGAAATTCAACAACTACAACAACCAGGAGCAGATAAATGACTTATGCTACAATTGCAAGAAGCCTGGCCATTTCATTGCAAATTGCAACAAACCTCTTAGAGAAGAACTAAAAACGAAATCAAATTCAAAGAAAGAATTCAAAGGCGACAATAGGCTCCAAAAGAAAGACAAAGGTCTTGTGGCTGAAGGATCGTGGAGTGACTCAAACAACGACTCAACTCCCAAATCTAGAGGTGATGAAGATCCTCTAATAGCAAATCTATGTCTAATGGACAAACATGCAAATGATAAGAAGAGTTTTGACATTCATGAAGTAAGTATAGATGAGATATTTAACTTTAACTCTCCTGATGTAGATATTGATGATTTAAGAACTGAACTACATGACATAACATCTGATCTACATCAATACATAAAACGGTTCAGAGTTCTATCTAAAGATTATTCTTTTCTTCAAAAAGAGAAAGAGAAAGTTTAGGAAGAACTGGAAACAGCTCTTGTAAGTACTATTCTCTCTCTAAATCTGAAGCTGAGAATAAGCTCTTAAAATAGACTAATGAACTTAATGCACAAAGAGAGTCAAATCTAACCTCTAAGATTGAGGAACTAGAAAAGACAATCTCTATATGGAATAAATCATCTTCTTCCATGGACTCCCTGATCTCTAGTCAAAGAAGTGCATCTGACAGAACAGGTTAAGGTTTTGGAGAATCTACCTCAAAACTATATGTGGAAAAGATAAAGGAAACTAGCTCTAGTAATGTTTCAAATTTTAATAGAAGCATTACATTTGTGAAATCCTCACAGAAGGAAGAACCAGTCCATCTCTGCTCTTCTGATCTAATCCATGTCTCAAGGCATAACGGATCTCATGCTGGCCTAGGATTCAGAAATAAAAAAAGTAACTTAGTCACTACTCTCCAACCTCGAAGGGTCGTAGAGTCGAGTAAAATCAACTCCACAAACCAACTGGGTAGGAACAGTAGAGTTAAGCTTCACTCTTCACAAATCATGAATCACAAGGATACATGGAGAAAGAAGAGCCAGTATAAAGGAAGGATTGTCAATAACCCACATAAGTTCAAATGGAGGAATAATCCACATACACACACAAGCATGCATCATATTAGATGTTTTGTATGTAATAAGATTGGTCATAAGGCTGCAATATGCTACAATAATCATATGCATATGAGACCCAAGGTCAAGAAAATTTGGGTTCCCAAGGGTACTAACAAAGTAGGACACATGCAAGTATGGGTTCCAAAATGAGAGTTTTATCTTACCACAGGAATAGAGCTCCACGATCACAACCTGGTATCTGGACAGTGGATGCTCAAGGCACATGATCGGGAATAAAGCCCTCCTGTCTAACTTCATAGAGAAGGAGGGTCTGTCAGTCATCTTTGGAGACAATGGCTCTGGTAAGATAAGAGGATAGAATGGTGCAGTGTCCTTCAGTAAAGTAGCTTATGTAGAAGAACTAAAGCACAATCTTCTGAGCATAAGCCAACTCTGCGATAAGGGTCATTAAGTTACCTTCCTCAACAATCAATGTCAAGTCAGAGATCTGAAGACATCATCTATAAAGCTAACCGGAACAAGAGAAGGAAATGTCTACATTGTTAATCTTGGTCAATTGAGTTCTGACGAGAGAATATGCTTTCTGGCTAAAGCTTCTGAAGAAATAAGCTGGTTATGGCATAGAAGGTTGAGTCTCATCTCAACTTCAAAAGCATGTCAAAACTGGCCTCCAAGGATCTAGTAGCAGGCTTACCCAAGCTCAGCTTTGTCAAAGAAAGGCCATGCAACGCCTGTCAGCTTGGAAAACAGACTAGAAGCTCATTCAAGAGCAAAACAGTCAACTCAATTGATAAGCCTCTACAGTTGTTTCACATGGATCTATTTGGGCCAATACTAACAACAAGCCTTGGAGGGAAGAGATACTCATTGGTCGTAGTGGATGACTATACTAGATTTACATGGGTGTTCTTTCTAAACTCAAAAGAAGAAATAAGCTCCCAACTAATCAAGATGTTCAAGCTGGTGATGAACGAGAAATAGGAGAAAATCAAGGCTATAAGGAGTGATCATGGTAGAGAATTTGACTTCTCTGAGATGGACCAATTCTGCACAGACAATGACATCAGTCACAACTTCTCAGCTCAACGAATTCCTCAGTAGAACAGATTAGCTGAGAGAAAGAACAGAACATTGATAGAGGCTGGAAGAACTCTACTAGCAGTAACCCATCTGCTTGAATACTTCTGGGAATAAGCTATTAACACTGCATGCTACACTCAGAACAGATGGCTTGTGCACTCTATGATAAAGAAGACTCCCTACGAGCTGTGGAAAGGAAGAAAGCCAAATGTCAGCTATTTCCATGTGTTCGGCTATGCATACTATATTCTCAACAATGGAAAATAATATCTGACAAATTTTCAACCCAAGTCAGACGAAAGAATCTTTCTCGAATATGTCACAGATAATAAGACTTACAGAGTGTTCAATAAGAAGACACTAAGTGTTGAAGTCTCAATTCACATCATCTTCCACGAAACAGACTTGGACAAAACTGTCTCTTAAGAAACTACAAACGATAATTCAGACACTATGACGAGGCTGTCGAGCTTAACACCACGATCGTAGTCCTAAAAAATGAAATCGTCGAGCCTAGAGAGGAGATCGTAGAGAGAACTACGCCAGACAATGAACCTCCACATCAAGAACCAAAAATTGATCTTGAAGATCTAAGACAAGAAGGCATCAGGACATATGTTCCAACAGGAAATAGATGGGCAAAAGATCACACTCAAGACCAAATCATTGGAGATCCAAATGCAAGAGTCAAAACAAAAGCTGCCACCCAGAATGAGTGTTTCTATCTAAGTTTTCTGTCACAAATGGAACCAAAGAAGATAGAAGATGCTATAGAAGACTCAAGTTGGATAGAAGCCATGCAAGAAGAACTAAATCAGTTTGAAGGAAGCAAAGTATGGAGATTAGTTCCAAGAACAAGAAGCCATCCAGTCATTGGCACTAAGTGGGTCTTCAAAAATAAGAGAGATGAAGATGAAGTAATAACAAGGAATAAGGCAAGACTAGTGTCCAAAGGCTACTCTCAAGAAGAAGGCATTGACTATGACGAGACCTTCGCACCTGTTGCCAGATTAGAAGCCATCAAGATATTCCTTGCCTTTGCTGCTCACATGAAATTCAAAGTCTTTCAAATGGATGTCAAAAGTGCACTCCTGAATGGTGAACTTCAAGAAGAAGTATATGTGGAGCAGCATCCAGGTTTCATTAATCCAACTCTCCCTAATTATGTCTATAGATTAGACAAAGCCTTATATGGTCTTAAACAAGCACCTAGAGCATGGTATGAAACACTTACTAACTTTCTTATTGAAAATAGTTTCACTAGAGGTAGAGTAGATACCACATTATTTCTTAAAAAGCACAAAGATAAAATCTTATTAGTTCAAATATATGTTGATGACATTATCTTTTGGCTCTGCTGATGAAAAACTGTGTAAGAGATTTGCCAAGCTTATGTAGAGCAAGTTCGAAATGAGCATGATGGGTGAGATGAATTTCTTCCTTGGATTGCAAGTAAAGCAGACTGATGAAGGAATCTTCATAAACCAAGCCAAGTACATTAAAGACCTACTTAAAAAGTATGGCATGGAATCAACCTCTCCCATAAAAATACCAATTGCTCCAGCCACCAAACTTGACAAAGATGAGAAAGGTAAAAGTATTGATATAACTCAATACAGAGGTATGATAGGCTCTCTTCTATATCTAACTGCCAATAGACCAGACATAATGTTTGTAACATGCATTTGTGCTAGATTTCAAGCTAATCCGAAGGAATCACACTTAACTGCTGTAAAAAGGATTTTCAAGTATCTCAAAGGCACACCTCACTTGGGACTTTGGTATCCCAAGGAGTCCGCCTTTGATCTAATAGGATATACAGATGCTGATTTTGCAGGCTGCAAAATTGATAGAAAAAGTACCAGTGGCACCTATCAGTTGCTAGGAAACAAACTTGTGTCCTGATTTAGCAAGAAGAAAAACTCAATATCTACCTCAACAACAGAAACTGAATACATTGCTGCTGACAGCTGTTGTGCTCAAATATTATGGATGAAAATTCAGCTAGCAGACTATGGGTATAATTTTAAAGCTATACATGTTCATTATGATAACACAAGTGCCATAACAATAACACACAGTCCTGTCATGCATTTTAGGACTAAGCATATAGAAATAAGTATATGGAACTATATCTTTACAATACATCCCTACTGAAAATCAACTTGCTGATGTCTTTACAAAGCCTCTAGATGAATCCAGATTTAATAAATTGATAAGTGAGTTAGGCATGCTAAATCTACAATTATAAAATCTATGCTTTAACTTATGCTAACCATGCAGATATAAAGGCTATGTTCAAAATCGTAGGGATGACTAAAGAAGGACCACGATCGTAGAGCTGCCTTGACATGAAGGACCACGATCGCAAAGTTACCTCGATAGGACAAAGAAGCATCCTGTGATGAAAACATTCCCAACAAATCCAAGAAATCCCTCTGTCAAGTGCCTCAGGGACAAACCTGATCCTTAGTTCATTCTAAGAGATTGGCCCTTCCTGAGCTACCTTAACCTAGAAGTGCTAAGTCAAAGTTCATCACAAGGACCAGGGCAGACAACGTTCGTAGAGTAGATTTAGCAGTGAACTCAACGATCGTAGTGCAACCTCAACAATCGTGGTGCAACCTCGACGATCGTAGTGTAACCTTAACGATCATAGTACAACCTCGACGATCTTAGTTCTTCTAAAGGATACACTGGCTCGCGGGGAGCTAAGGACATATCAGTATTTTCCACATCAGTTAAAATCATGGAGCTAAGCAAGACTTGACACATGCCCCACTAAGCAGATCGAGAGGAGGGAAGTTACAAGTACAAATTGAAAAGGTCTTTTTTGAAAACTCACGTCAGAAGTTCAAAAAGTTGATTCCCCTCTCTCTTTACCAGCAGAAACTGTGACAACCCCAAAATAGGTCCATTCCATCTAACCCATTCTGAGTCGTCAAATACATGGTACAGAAAACAACTACAACTTTATTACAACAATTGTCGCGCAAAATACAACAACACATATGCTGCGGGTTTGGATACAAATATATACCAAATGTGACATTGGACACCATCATGTATCAGCACCTCACAAAGGTACCTTACATAAAGGTACAGTCAAAAACTGTTTTAGAAACTAGAATCTTTGGGAAGTGCTCAAGGAAACCTTCGAACATGGGAGGCCACGCGTCTAGGTTATGATAGATATCATATGGCCACAGAATTATCTTTGGTTGACCCAATAGACCCCAAAGAAAAACGAGAAGATTACTATCATATTCTTCCCAATGGTGAGTCTTCTCTTGACTTATCATTATCTCCACTGTCTCAAATTGAGAATTATACTTCAAACAAACACCAAGATTATATAGGTAGTGCCCATAGATATACTCAGCAAGTGGATGAGCACAACCCTGTCCTATGATGACACGAGGTTGTATGTCATTAAACATCTTGTATGATAGTGACAAAACACCCTTCCAACGTTGGTTTCGCCTCACCCTATTTTCTTCACCAAATATAACTACTAAATGATGACCACCGTTCTATTCCCTTGTTACCCCCACTCGACCTAGCTACACTCTTATTACCTGAAAAGGAATTGTGAAGCAAAAGGGTGAGCACAACTAGCTCAGTAAAGAATATCATGACTAAAGATAATTAAATTATCAATAGCCTTCATCAATAATAAATCAGAGATTTAGAACATATGGTAAATGATAAAAATTTCAACCATAGTTGCAGCAGAACGAGCAATCCATTAGAAGAGTCAAATAGACTATAAAGTCTATTATCTTCTCCATGTTAAAAATCCACCAACAATGTTTTATCCATGTAACATCACTCAACAGTTCCTTTCCACAATCATATGAATAACTCATAATCATAATTGTGACTATAAATTTTTCTTCGCACCCAGGACGAAGAATATTTTCATCACCTGTCTTTACCTGAAACATCAATAATCATGGTTATACCAAATCATAATTCCTGTTTATAATCATACTAACAAATCCATCTTTGCACTACGGGCCAAAGATATTCATCAACAAACCATCTTTGCACTACGGGCCAAAGATATTCAACAACAGTTCATCTTTGCACTACAGGCCAAAGATATTTACCAACAGGCCATCTTTGCACTACATGCCAAAGATATTCATCAACAATTCATATTTGCACTACAGGCCAAATATATTCGTATCTCAAAGAAATATATAATCATTTCAGAATTTATATAAACAATAATTATAACCATGTTGATCAATTTACCTTTGCACTTAAGCTTAAGATATTCAATTATAAATTCAATGGTCATGATCATACCAGTCACAATTCAACTTTGCACTACAGGCCAAAGAGAACCCTAGTCATGATCATACCAATAATCTATCCATCTTACACTCCAGTGAAAGAGAATTTCAACATCAGGGTTATAAAAATGTTATATATGATGATAAAAATAATATGATCAACATATAGTTTTAATCTCAAGAGTAATATGCGTAACTCATGAATAGTAACCCCGACACAAAAGATAGAAATTCTACAATAAAATTCATACCAATATTTCGGTATAATGATATTAAAAGAATAGCATTACTTAAATTTATAAATAATTTATTTTAATTGTTTACACTTTACTAATTAATGCATTTAATCATCATAAAATGCCAACTCTTACAATTTCATCATCAATAACCAAAACCCTCATCAAAAATCTGCATATACCTCATATAGGATTCTCAAGCCATAAAATCCTATTTTCCAATTTTCTTTCTTCACAAAACATATTTAATTCATTTACTCATAACTAGACCATTTTCATGAAAAATACCAAATCAGTTCCAAAAATATTTCTTTTCTGGGATTTAGCATAATATAGTCCCATAGTGAACATATATTTTTCTCAGAATTTTTAAAAGTCATTTACTATTTTTCATATGGTCAAAACAGCCGAATATTTAGACATTTATCAAAAATTGTACTTTTGTCCAAAAATTCTGAAATTAACAGAGTATACTTCCATCATATACATGTACTCCCAATAAAAATTTCATCAATTTTGGAGTTAACCACAAGAAATTATAAGCGGTTACTTTTAAAATAGTTTTTTCTCATAAAATTCATAACTCTCAATCTATACATCCAAAAATCACCATTTTTGGACACAATCAATAAAACTCATCAAAATATCATTTCAAATTTTTCCAAAATTTTTGAAGTTCAGAAAAATTACGAAACTGAAAAACATAACAACCCTTAAAATCCCTTACTATCCCTTACCTCAAAAGAGCAGTACTTCTGATCGGTATGCAAAGCCGAAGGAAACTTGCACTGAATAGCAACTCTCAAAGTATCTAAATACTCACAAAATATGCTTCATAATATAGAGAGAGAAAGAGAGAAAGCTTATGTTTCTGGTGTGATTTTCAATTCTAACTTAGCCCTCTATTTATAGGAAAATTTTGGTAGGTTTGACCTGCAACCTGATGGCTTTTCCTGCTATTATTCCCACCCACCACATTTGAAATATAATTCAGCACATTTCTTCACCAACCACAAGTGGGGCCCACTAATTCTAGAATTTTCCACCCAAAATGATAAACTCTGAAAATTTAACAATTTCTGAACCAGTCATCTCGTAAAATTCATAATAAATCATACGTTCATTTTTAACGGTTCAAAATTTGTGGGCATATACTCAACTTATATATGTATAACATATCCAAAAATTACCACGATCCAACGGTCGGATTAAAAATTATAACCCCCGCAAAATATCTCAAAAACCCTGATTTTTAATACCTCCATTCCGACAAAAATACGGATAAAAACCTCAACATTAACTCCTTCATTTTTAACCACAAAAATATATCCCTCGTTTATATCCACATAAAATAAATATTTCCTAATCATATGAATCAATAATTAATTATTCACAAATAATATTACAGAATCACATTTATGACAACCAGGCCGTTCCCAGGAAAGAGGGGGCTTTCCAATAAGAATTTCTCCTTACTAGCGCGCAATTAGATGACCAAACCTCTCCTTAGACAGAACTTTCTAGACATTGCCAATAATGTTATCTAATAATTTTATTCAAATAATATGAATTATTGATCTGATAAAGGAAAATACTGTGCAGCAACAATTATTGAAACAACAATAATATAAAATATCAACGCAGCAATTATTGAATCAATAAAGTAAAATATTGAACAGTAATTACTGTAACAATTATTGAGTAATGCCTTCTTACGTAAGAATCAATAATTCCAAAAATACTATGCAATACCGTGTGCTACTGTGCAATAACGCGTATTACTGTATTTTAACCACCGGGTATTCCAACAGTGTTAACGGTAACAACTACGCCGTTATTTGTAAAAACTCAAATTTGTCGTTTTCTTCACCCGACAGTTATTCTGTTATGGGGCCCACAAATGGCTGCGCCGTCGTACGAATATTCCCCGACAGAAAGAATATTCCACGACCAAACGAATATTCCCCGACAACAATGATTATTTTATAACCACTTACTTATTTTGAAAAAAAAATCATATTTCACTCATAACTTTAAACTTTTATCAATTTAACCATTTACTGAATAGTAATTATAAGAAAAATTGAATACTTTTATTTCATAAAATTCGGGGTCTTACAATCTCCCCTCCTTATGAAATTTCGTCCCCGAAATTTACGTACCTGGTATTTCGAAGAGTTGAGAATACCTTGCTTCTATTTCAGATTCTATCTCTCAGATCAACATGATTTCTCCATTGCTCATCTCCCATGATAACTTCATTTGGGTTCCTCATTTGTTGGGAAGTCATGACAACCGCCATCCCTCGAACTACTCGGCTTTGACTTGTCTGGAGTAGCATTTGGCGTCATCATTACCGTTGGAATATACCTTTCTATAGGACATATTCCTCCCTCAACTGCCTCTTCGTACTCCTCATTCATGATCTGAATCATCAATCTTCGATTCATATCGGATTCAGGTTGACCGCTATGTACAGGGTAATTCAAAACTCGATGTTGGGTTCTCCCAATTGCTTTCCAAAAAGAGAAATTCATATCATCTATTTTAGCCTTCTTAGATCGAACATCTCTTTCCACAATATCCACGTGTCGTGCGACTTTTGCCCATGCATCACTTATTCTCACTCGTTCAGTTTTTTCTTCTCTCAGCTCAGATTCTATTTTTATCATCTTATACTCTGCCAAAGAATGCTTCTGTTCAAGCATCACATATCGGGTAACACAAGCTTGAATTGTTGTATCCTTTTGTTCCACGATCGCTTGTCGTTCTTCTGCCTGCTCTTCTAACTCATGAATACGATTTTGAAATTCTACATTTTGATCATATAATACCTCTAATAAACTCTCCTCTGGTACTTCTTCTTCCTCTTCTTCCTCAGTCTCAGCTGTTACCTCTGCGACTATCTCGGGTGTAACTATCAATTCTTCACTCACCACATGGATATCTTTAATTCCTTCTTCGTCTGACATCACATTATCACGGTTAGTGATTAGAGGTATCCCCACAGTCTCATTCACTCCATTATTAGCATTCTCAGCTGCCATTCTCAAATACTGCCATAAAACAAGGGTTAATTAAACAAATTAACATATCACATAATATCCCAATATTATGACTGACCAACAAATAAGCTTAGGTAGGACACACTAGCGAAGGATTTACTCATCTCTTCCCTCCTAGTTGTATTCCCCGATCTCCGCCAGAGATCATATCCCTAAGCTCTGATACCACCTGTGACAACCCCAAAATAGGTCCATTCCATCCAACCCATTATGAGTCGTCAAATACATGGTACAGAAAACAACTACAACTTTATTACAACAATTGTCGTGCAAAATACAACAACACATATGATGTGGGTTTGGATACAAATATATACCAAATGTGACATTGGACACCATCATGTATCAGCACCTCACAAAGGTACCTTACATAAAGGTACAGTCAAAAACTGTTTTAGAAACTAGAATCTTTGGGAAGTGCTCAAGGAAACCTTCGAACATGGGAGGCCACGCGTCTAGGTTATGATAGATATCATATGGCCACAGAATTATCCTTGGTTGACCCAATAAACCCCAAAGAAAAACGAGAAGATTACTATCATATTCTTCCCAATGGTGAGTCTTCTCTTGACTTATCATTATCTCCACTGTCTCAAATTGAGAATTATACTTCAAACAAACACCAAGATTATATAGGTAGTGCCCATAGATATACTCAGCAAGTGGATGAGCACAACCCTGTCCTATGATGACACGAGGTTGTATGTCATTAAACATCTTGTTGATAGTGACAAAACACCCTTCCAACGTTGGGTTCGCCTCACCCTATTTTCTTCACCAAATATAACTACTAAATGATGACCACCGTTCTATTCCCTTGTTACCCCCGCTCGACCTAGCTACACTCTTATTACCTGAAAAGGAATTATGAAGCAAAAGGGTGAGCACAACTAGCTCAGTAAAGAATATCATGATTAAAGATAATTAAATTATCAATAGCCTTCATCAATAATAAATCAGAGATTTAGAACATATGGTAAATGATAAAAATTTCAACCATAGTTGCAGCGGAACGAGCAATCCATTAGAAGAGTCAAATAGACTATAAAGTCTATTATCTTCTCCACGTTAAAAATCCACCAACAATGTTTTATCCATGTAACATCACTCAACAGTTCCTTTCCACAATCATATGAATAACTCATAATCATAATTGTGACTATAAATTTTTCTTCGCACCCAGGACGAAGAATATTTTCATCACCTGTCTTTACCTGAAACATCAATAATCATGGTTATACCAAATCACAATTCCTGTTTATAATCATACTAACAAATCCATCTTTGCACTACGGGCCAAAGATATTCATCAACAAACCATCTTTGCACTACGGGCCAAAGATATTCAACAACAGTTCATCTTTGCACTACAGGCCAAAGATATTTACCAACAGGCCATCTTTGCACTACATGCCAAAGATATTCATCAACAATTCATATTTGCACTACATGCCAAATATATTCGTATCTCAAAGAAATATATAATCATTTCAGAATTTATATAAACAATAATTATAACCATGTTGATCAATTTACCTTTGCACTTAAGCTTAAGATATTCAATTATAAATTCAATGGTCATGATCATACCAGTCACAATTCAACTTTGCACTACAGGCCAAAGAGAACCCTAGTCATGATCATACCAATAATCTATCCATCTTTACACTCCAGTGAAAGAGAATTTCAACATCAGGGTTATAAAAATGTTATATATGATGATAAAAATAATATGATCAACATATAGTTTTAATCTCAAGAGTAATATGCGTAACTCATGAATAGTAACCCCGACACAAAAGATAGAAATTCTACAATAAAATTCATACCAATATTTCGGTATAATGATATTAAAAGAATAGCATTACTTAAATTTATAAACAATTTATTTTAATTGTTTACACTTTACTAATTAATGCATTTAATCATCATAAAATGCCAACTCTTACAATTTCATCATCAATAACCAAAACCCTCATCAAAAATCTGCATATACCTCATATAGGATTCTCAAGCCATAAAATCCTATTTTCCAATTTTCTTTCTTCACAAAACATATTTAATTCATTTACTCATAACTAGACCATTTTCATGAAAAATACCAAATCAGTTCCAAAAATATTTCTTTTCTGGGATTTAGCATAATATAGTCCCATAGTGAACATATATTTTTCTCAGAATTTTTAAAAGTCATTTACTATTTTTCATATGGTCAAAACAGCCGAATATTTAGACATTTATCAAAAATTGTACTTTTGTCCAAAAATTCTGAAATTAACAGAGTATACTTCCATCATATACATGTACTCCCAATAAAAATTTCATCAATTTTGGAGTTAACCACAAGAAATTATAAGCGGTTACTTTTAAAATAGTCTTTTCTCATAAAATTCATAACTCTCAATCTATACATCCAAAAATCACCATTTTTGGACACAATCAATAAAACTCATCAAAATATCATTTCAAATTTTTCCAGAATTTTTGAAGTTCAGAAAAATTACGAAACTGAAAAACATAACAACCCTTAAAATCCCTTACTATCCCTTACCTCAAAAGAGCAGTACTTCTGATCGGTATGCAAAGCCGAAGGAAACTTGCACTGAATAGCAACTCTCAAAGTATCTAAATACTCACAAAATATGCTTCATAATATAGAGAGAGAAAGAGAGAAAGCTTATGTTTCTGGTGTGATTTTTAATTCTAACTTAGCCCTCTATTTATAGGAAAATTTTGGTAGGTTTGACCTGCAACCTGATGGCTTTTCCTGCTACTATTCCCACCCACCACATTTGAAATATAATTCAGCACATTTCTTCACCAACCACAAGTGGGGCCCACCAATTCTAGAATTTTCCACCCAAAATGATAAACTCTGAAAATTCAACAATTTCTGAACCAGTCATCTCGTAAAATTCATAATAAATCATACGTTCATTTTTAACGGTTCAAAATTTGTGGGCATATACTCAACTTATATATGCATAACATATCCAAAAATTACCACGATCCAACGGTCGGATTAAAAATTATAACCCCCGCAAAATATCTCAAAAACCCTAATTTTTAATACCTCCATTCCGACAAAAATACGGATAAAAACCTCAACATTAACTCCTTCATTTTTAACCACAAAAATATATCCCTCGTTTATATCTACATAAAATAAATATTTCCTAATCATATGAATCAATAATTAATTATTCACAAATAATATTACAGAATCACATTTATGACAACCAGGCCGTTCCCAGGAAAGAGGGGGCTTTCTAATAAGGATTTCTCCTTACTAGCGCGCAATTAGATGACCAAACCTCTCCTTAGACAGAACTTTCTAGACATTGCCAATAATGTTATCTAATAATATTATTCAAATAATATGAATTATTGATCTGATAAAGGAAAATACTGTGCAGCAACAATTATTGAAACAACAATAATATAAAATATCAACGCAGCAATTATTGAATCAATAAAGTAAAATATTGAACAGTAATTACTGTAACAATTATTGAGTAGTGCCTTCTTACGTAAGAATCAATAATTCCAAAAATACTATGCAATACCGTGTGCTACTGTGCAATAACGCGTATTACTGTATTTTAACCACCGGGTATTCCAACAGTGTTAACGGTAACAACTACGCCGTTATTTGTAAAAACTCAAATTTGTCGTTTTCTTCACCCGACAGTTATTCTGTTATGGGGCCCACAAATGGCTGCGCCGTCGTACGAATATTCCCCGACAGAAAGAACATTCCACGACCAAACGAATATTCCCCGACAACAATGATTATTTTATAACCACTTACTTATTTTGAAAAAAAAATCATATTTCACTCATAACTTTAAACTTTTATCAATTTAACCATTTACTGAATAGTAATTATAAGAAAAATTGAATACTTTTATTTCATAAAATTCGGGGTCTTACAGAAACCCTAGCCTTCTAAAACGCTCAACCAACCTCAGTGCAAGGAAAGCAATGGCGGCTTCAAATGTTATCATTGGTTACCGACTCTACTTCGACGAGTTCAAGAAAGTTGACCCTCAATTCCATAAAATTCTATCTCTGTTGAAGAAAGCTGGTCTTGAAGAAGCTCTGGGCACCAGCACATGGATCTACCCAAAGCTGGTGAAAGAGTTCTACATAAATAGAGCTTTTGAGAACAATGTTGTCACCACAAGGGTCAAGGGCAAGCAAATTAAACTCAAAGCTGAAGATATAAACCTAGCCTTAGGTTTCAAATCAAATGGACTTCTGTCGATGGAGGTCATCGACTTTCATGAAGGTCTGAGGAAGATGCATCATAAATAGTAACAGACCGTCAAGGGGTACAAGAAGAAAGAGTTTCCCCAAAGGTATGAGTTTTTGGTTAACATTATTGGGAAATGCATATGCTGTAAGAGCTCTGGACATGACTCTATGAATGAAGTGCAACTTGAGATCATGACAACAATGTGCTTTGGGATTCAACTCAATTATGGGGCCTTACTTATCGATTGGATTAGAAAGTGGATACTCAGTTCAAAGAAATCAAAGAGCTCTGGAAAGATGCTCTACGGGCGGTTTATAAGCATCATTCTGCAATCAGCACTGGGTGACAAAATTGGGGATAATGAAGGAAAATCTATCAATCCCAACAGAAAGATGACCCAGCAGTTGTTTCAAAACTAGAAAAGAAATCTAACAGAAAATGTTAGAATGATGTCTGAATCCAACGGAAGAACTGGTGAAGCGAAGGAATCTGGGCTACCAAGAAATATGTCAGTTGTAAAGAAAACTAATGAAGAAGAAGAAATCAATAAAGAGGAACCCATTTCTTTGGTCAGAAAAAGCAAGGGTAAGAGAAAAGTGTAGTCTCAAATGACAGACGAGCCTCAAGGTTCAACTACTGATGCACCTCGAGAGAGTTCAGGCACTGAAACTCTGAAGAAATTGAAGGGGAAAGAACAACAGTTTGAGAAAGAAGAAGACAGAGCTACCATCTCTCAACTGCTTAAGAAAGGAAAACGCAGCCATAAGTCAAAGAAGTCTTCGTTCTCCTTCGATCGTAGAGTCACCACAGATCATAGAGTCCAGACTTGACATCACTCTAGAAGAGGATGCTGCAACAGGTTCTCAGCCTGATCAAGCCTTAGAGCTGAAGTTAAAGAAAGTACTGAGGCTGTGGCTTAGCCTAGAAAGACAAAGGGAAATCTTGTTAAGAAATACATTCTTGTCAATGAAGGAGTATTAAAGGAGGAAGACAGAAGAATAGCTGCTGAGAAAGGGCTACCCGAAGCTAGTAAGGAGAATACAACTCGAGTTGAGGAGGAGCTTCCTAACGATCCTACACTAGAGAATGCTCCAGCTGAGGGAGAGCTGCTTGAAGTTCAAATAGATGATCAAATTGAGGGGGAGCCTCACGAAGTCCCTATGTTAGAAAAGGCTATAGCTGAGGAGGAATTGCTAAGAAATCATCATGAACCCTCCTCAGTCCCTCAAGAGATCCTAGTTTCAGAAACTATAGAATTGGAAAGGATTGAAGCTATGGAGGATGAGAGAATAGAAGAGCAAAGAAGAGAAGTGGAGATGATTGATGTAGTGGAAATTTCAAATGAAGACAAGGAAGAAGAAGAGGATAAAGAAGTTGAGATCATCGCAGTGGGCTGGGATGGATATAGGAGAGCCAACTACAATCAACTGTTCTTTTATCTACCTATGATGCCCTTTCACAGAGCCCAAATCCTCAACTCCTAGGATCACATGTTCTGGACCTTCAAAGTCTATCCAATAATCTTTGTGCTAGCTCATGAATTCCCAGGAAACCTCACTTTTACCCTAAAGCTGATCACTAATGGTCCCTCTTTAAAAAATGGGCGTGAGGTACAATCTATTCCCATCTCTTTCAGAGTAAGTCACTGTCCACCATCAATCTTTAACCAATTCTACGAATTGCCAATATGGTTGGAAGTGATACTTCATCCACTTAACCAATTTCCAGTTACAGAATCCCAACATTTTGTAACTGATGAACCAAATGTGCCTAATTTTGTATTAATCCAGTCTCATATCATTTCTCATTCTACGATTATTGATCCAAATCCAATCGTAGAGTCACCTTCTCAAATCGTAGAGTCACCTCCTCCCGAGACTCAACCCCACACACATGCTCCTCCATCAGATATCCCTTCCTCATCAACAAATAATAATTTTGATCTTGATCTTGCTCTCTACAGTATGCAAGATCAATATACTAGAGCATGTCCTCCAAATAATCAGCAACTCCTTGAGCTTAAATAAGATCTTTCTACCAAAAAAGAGTTGTCCTAATAACATACAAGAAGATCTTGAAGTTCACTCAGACCTTGTTCATCTGAGGGTGACTCATTTGATCGATGCTACCAACACGTTCCCCAGCAATCTAAGTAATGAGCTTACAAAGATGCTTAGGGAGATCATAAAGGAAATGATTCAGAGTATCAATGAAAGGGATCAAATTCACTTTCAGGCTACCAAGAAACACATGGAAGCAGTTCTCGTTTTATAGAATACTCAGGAATCCCAAAATAATCTTATGATGGAAAGTCTCATAAGTCTACGAACTTCAATGAAAGAATTCCAAGCATTTTCCATGGGCCAAATGCAACAAACAGAAACTATCTTGGCCATTCTACAAAAGAGAGAATCTCGAACTGATTCTCTGCTCCAAGAAAATCGTGAAGACATTGCTCAATCTAAGAATCAGCTCCACGACCTCGTCCAAGGCATGACTCGACTATCTTAAGACATTAGAACCCTTGATGCTGACATAAAGGAGGAGAATAAAGGGGAAGGAGAGAAAGGCAAAGGCAAAGGCAGAGGCAAATTCATTGCTCAATCTTCAAGGAGTCCTCCTGCAAGATAGCCTCGCCATCAGACTCCACGAATTGAACAACAAATTATAATAGCTCAACCGCTAAGGAGTCAAGAGTCATCTCCCAGCTCATAAGGAGTAACCACTACAGGCCTAAACATGCTAATTGGAGATCCTGCATTCATGAACAGATAGGATCATTGGGAACAGCTAAGTCAAAGCCAGCTGGAAGATATAGCATGGAGAGATGAAGCCAGCAGAAGAAGGAGAGCTGCAGAGCATGCTAATCCTCTAAGGAGCAAAAGGCTGAAGAAATAGAGATAAGTTGAAACTCATTGCTTATTGATGTAATTAAGCTTTTGTGTAATATCTGTCCTTACAAACATCAATAAATTTATGCTTATTCTCTAGAAATTTCAGTTGCTCACTGAAACACTAAGTCATATTTACTTTCTAGCAACTGCATCTAGAAATTGATAATCATGACACAAATCTCATTGGTTATGTCAACATCAAATAGAGGGAGATTATTGGGAGATTGCATATTTAAATTTGATGTTGAAAGTAAATATTCATGATTATATGTAAGGTCCTTCAAAGAATACATGTACAAGGACTTACTGGTAGATCAAACTTGTTAGGTTAATCTGAGCTTTAATGTTTATCATTCTGTAAATGAATGTATAGAAGAAAAGATCAAAGTTGTTAGGTTGATCTATATCTTGAAATGTAATAGATAGGCTTCAACGTAATCATAGTCTATCGAGCTGATCAAAAGATTGCAGAAGCCAAGGCAGAATCGTAGAGCATCGAGGATCGTAGTCTGTCTACTTTGGAGGGCCTCTCCCAGAATCATAGAGTGGTCCAAACACTTGCCGAGCCAACTCAGAGATTATAGTGTGCTCTCAAAAACGTAGAGTTTGCAAGTCAAGCAAGTAAAGATCGTAGTGTGCCAGTACTTAAGAGAAATTGTAGTGTTCTCATTTACTATTGCCGAATCAAGCACCAAGGTGGCAAGATACCATGATTATGATCGTAGTGTATCATGTCTACATCAGAAGCATCGAGCCTTGTCCATTTGTTTAAGGATAAAAGTTAACAAATGAGGAATGCATTATAGACGTTGAGACTAACGGGAATCCCAATGACACAACACTCATCCTTAGTATATAATAAAGAGATGTATTGAAGAAGCTAAATAAAGTACTATGAGTTAGCAGAAAACACCTTTTCACGTGTTAAGTGAGATAGCAGTCTGCTGTGTTAGTGGGTCAGACAACAAATCAGAAGATGTGCAGAAAGTCTCTATCAGTGCTCAGAAATGTCAAATACAATTAATGCTTCAACGGACGTCTTCCAACAAATGCATTTCAAAGACATCTTATATGCAGAACAGAAGCAGATGTAAGAACTAAGCAAGCATACAACGAAACGTTGAAGAATACTCAACGCTCAACTCTACGATCTGAAAAAGAAAATCTTGCTCACCTACTTAGTTCTTTCGAACACGAGCTTAACAGCAACTGAGTTGCACCATTCAAGAACTCAACCATTATCAAGTGAAGTAAGAAGTTCCAAGTCAAAAGGACTTGAAGAGTTCTAAGTGAACGGAGAAGTAACAAGTCTACTGGACTTGAAGAGTTCTAAAATGAACTAAGAAGTTCCAAGACTGCTGGTCTTGAAGGAATTTGTGAGATTCAAATATTATAAAGATATCCTTAGTGGATTTCCTACTCAAGGAGTAGACGAGTGGACTAGGAGCTTTGAGTGCTCTGAACCACTTAAAAATATTGTGTCTCTTATATTCTTGCCATAACTGTTATATCTGTCATAACTGCTTACTACTATTAATCCATTTTATCTTAAAGGGAAAACGAACAAATCTCAAATTCCGCTGTGATTAAATCATTATCTAAACAGACAAGTATTTTTGTAAAAGAATTTAAAATATCTATTCAACCCCCCCTTCTAGATAACTATTGTGCCTCTGGGAATTAATAAATAGATTGAAAAGTTTTAAGGACTTTAAAGCAGTGGGACCACCAGAGTTTTGTGTGACCACTGACCCTATTGAAACCCAAAAGTGGGTAAAGGAGATAGAGAAAGTATTTGTTATTTCAAGAGTTACAGAGGAGCAGAAGACAGTTTTTGCCACTTAATGAAAGGTGAGGCTAATTACTGGTGGGAGTCAAATCAGGCTATAGCCGGAGTAGGAGTCGTGACATAGAAAAGGTTCAAAACTCTATTTTTTGAAAACTATTTCTCGACAAGTATGCAATAAAGAATGGAGATTAAATTTTTAGAGTTAAAGTAGGAGAATATATCCATGTCAGAATACGCTGTCAAATTTAATGAGTTAGCCAGATTCACTCCACGTCGGGTGGACATTGAGGTAATGAAAGCAAGGAGGTTTGAGAATGGGTTAAAGTTGTGGATTTTTAGCAAGGTAGCAGTATTGTAAATTAAATCGTTTTCAACTCTATTGGAGAAAGATCTCATTGCAGAAGGCGGGAGTGAAGCAGTTTCAAAGTAAAATCGAGAAAAGAGTAAGAAGAAGTTTGAAGGAGGCAATCCAAATGCTAGCAGTGGAGGTAGTAATAGTAAAAAATATAAGTGGAGCAGCAGCGATAACAATTTCAACGGTCAATAAGGAAGTGTACAACAGAAGAAGCAAGTATGTGGGAACTGTGAAAAGAGTCACTCGGGAGAGTGTATGAGGGGAAAAAATATCTGCTACAACTGTGGGCAAGAAGGACATATTTTACCAAATTGTCCTAAGCTAAATAAAGAAGGTTACTTTTCATGTGGAGGAATAAGACATCGATTCAAGGTTTTTCCATTGAAGAAGAACACTGATAGAGGAAGAGACATTAGGGGCAGTAACACTAAGTCAATTAGTGGAGGATCAACCCAGTCCAACAAGGCGACATCTAAAACTTTAAACATGACTGTGCAAGATGCAGTGACATCGAAGGAGGTGGTGTCAGGTATAATTCTAATCAATAATATAAATGCATATGTGTTATTTGGTTTGACAGTCGTTGGTTGAAAGTTTGCTAAAAGGGTAATGGTGAAAAGCCTAAGAGAGTTAAGCATTGCACAAGTCTGATTTAAATAAACGGAGGGACGGAGCGTCAAAATGAACTCACTAAGCATGGGCAATTCGAGAATTCTTTTATGCTTCCTTTATCATTATGAACCAAGTTCTTATGTAAATACCTTATTTGGCTGAAATTGGTGAGAATGGTGAGTCTTGTACATGACATTGATCTCATAAATAACCTAAAAGTTACTGATATGGCATTAGACATACACACACATAGGGAGGGTCTTGAAAAGTTATTACTTGGTGAGTATTTAAAGATTTTTGGCTGTGCATGAGCCGAAGATGCCTATAAATTATGTTGATAATGTCTGAGGCATATTTCCTTACTTTTATGGCACTTGCTTGATAATGTTAGTTGCATTCATGGTTGTTAGTTTGGTTTTGTTTGCATCATTATTTTTGTGTGTTAGATTGCTTGGGGACAAGCAATGGTTCAAGTTTGAGGGAATTTGATGAGTGAGTTTTATACCGATGAATTGGATCTCAATAGACTTGGATTATTGTTAATCTTTGTTGTTTTGTATGCATTTCATATATTTTATGTTATGAAGAAGTAAGAAAAAGCAATTCGAATATCTTTAGGACTAAAACATTCAAGCAAATGCAAGAAGGGAAGGTTGAAGAGGTTTTAATACAAAATTAGATGGATGTTCTTTGCTTGGGACTTGAATGTTAATGTAAATCTACTTCTTAGCTTTTGAAAACATCTTTAATCATCCCAATTCGAGTTCGGATACAAGATTTATGGTCTTTTTATTAACAGAGATCAAAGCTCAAAGTTGTCCTGCTTGCAATTTATATAATAGTCTTTTCAAGACCGATTTCAACCTTGATCCAACCTATATCTCTCAATTTTCAAAGAATGAAAGTTGTAGATGTAAGACCCCAACTTTCATAAATAAAGATTAATTTTTCTCGAAATATATTTTTGAATATTATGGTGTGGTTTTGATATAATGTTATAGTTGTGGGTAATATTTATAAATTTTGCAAAGTATGCAAGTTATTATAAAATATTCGATTGGTCGGGGAATATTCGTTTTAAACAGAAAGTATTCATACGACGGCACAATCATTGGTAGACCCCACAATAAAATTATTGTCGGAGTTAGAAAATGACAAAAATATCTTTTTATAAAAATAACAGCGGAGGTTTTACCATTAAAACTGTTGAACTACCCGGTGGTAAAAGTACAGTAATACGCGTGGTTGCATAGTAGCACACGACATTGATTATTGATGCTTACGTGAGAAGTCATTCAGTTATACTCAATTATTGATATAAAAATTGTTGCATAGTATCTCACGTTATTTGATTCAATTATTGTCACATTATCATCTGCATAATATTTTATATTATTAAATCAATAATTGAGACAACAAAGTTATTCATATTATTATTTATAATATTGACAATATCTAGAAAGTTCTGTCGAGGAGAGGTTTGGTCACCTAATTGCGCGCCAATAGGGAGAAATCCTTATTGGAAAGCCCCTTCTTTCCTGAGAACGATCTAGTTGTTAAATATTGTGAGTTATAATATTAATAATGAATAATTGTTGAAGTATTAAGAATGTATTTATTGAAGATAAGTGAATTACAAAAGTTAGAGGGGAATAATGTAAACTTGGAAAACTTTAGGGGTACTAAAGTGTAATAAGTTAAATCAATCTGGATCATTGGTGGTGGTTTTAATAGTAAATCACTCTGGACCATTGATGGTGGTTTTAATAGTAAATCAATCTGGACCATTGATGGTATTTTTAAAATTAAATCAATCTGGACCGTCGGTGGTGGTTTTAAAAGTAAATCAATCTGAACCGTCGGTGGTGATTTTAAAAGTAAATCAATCTGGACCGTCGGTTGTGGTTTTAATAGTAATCAATATGTACCATCCGTTCTAATAGTGAATTAATCTGAACCGTTCGTGAATTAGTTACTATTTAGTCCATCCTCCTATAAATAGAAGCTTAATTCTTCTTTCATTCTCACCAATTCACTGAGATTCACAAGAGATACTATAGAGAGAGAAACTATAGAGAGCAAGAAGAAAAGTATTCTGATACTTCACTTTTCTAGTATCCAGCTTTTTACTAAGGGTAAGGGGTATTATTTTTTTCGTATTCATAAGGAATACTATTTTTTCGTATTCATCCTCTAATATGTCGGAATAACCTGTCTCCGCGGATTACATACCGTATGACAGGTGAAAATCCATTTGCATTTTTGTATGTTATTTCTTTTTATATTCTTAAATCTAAACTTACTATGGTAAATATTGCTTCTATAATCCCTGAAATTAATGTGATATCCTTGATGTTTTGCGCTTCATCTAGTATCGTTTTATTGTAATATTAATCTGAACTTTCTTATTAAATATCAATATTTTCATACCGGGTTACTATTCATGAGTTACTATTCACAAGTTACTATTCACCCGATTACTATTCACTCAAATATTGTTCACTCGGGTATTTGGGATACTTTTTATATCGGGATACTATTCACGAGGTACTATTCCCAAAGTACTATTCATAGGGTACTATTCACGGGTTACTATTCAGAGAATTTTTTTTTTCTTTTCTGTTCAAATTATTTTTGATACATGGATATTATTCTTGAATTTTACTCCACCAAGCAGTATCATGTTGAAAATTTGGACATTATTGAATTCTGGATAAATTAAATTATAAATCTTTAAAAATTTATCCTTTACTTTCTTTTAATTGAATTCTTATATCATTGTCATCATCCTCATGCTTATATTGTGATGAAAGTCATCTTTGGCTTACGTGCATTGATGGACTGTTGATTGGTATGATTATGACCAGGGATAATTCGGTATAGTCATGACCATTGATGATTACACGAATAATTTTTGGCCCGTAGTGCAAGAATAATTTGTGAACGTGATACTAATGAATATCCTTGGCCCGTAGTGCAGGGATGATTCGATGATGTTGTTTATTTATTAAGCTGAGTCTTAGCGATAAAGTTGATGAAAACCTTTTTAAATCATAGACGATAGTAGATATCATGCTCTACTTGACTCTTCTAATGGATTGCTTGTTCCGCTGCAGTTAAACTTATTGTCTATTATAATCTATCAGTTTAACATTGTTGAAGGCTAACTATAACTTATTCTGCATTATCTTAGTCATAATATTTCTTACTGGGCTAGTTGAGCTCACCCTTTTGCTTTTATTATTCTCTTCAGGAAATGAGAACATAGCCGGGACTAGTCAAGGAACGGAGTGATGGTCCGAGATGATTGTTTTAGTAATCCTCACTATTTAGTATGATAATAAATGTAATGAGGATTGAATTTGAGTTTAGATACTGTCCATGAGACAATATTCGTGTAAAAACTCTCAGCTTTGGTTGTATAATTAAGTTTGTATTTGTATTCTGTACCATGTATTTGGCGACCCAAGATGGGTGATGTATACCTATTTTGGGGGCGTCATAATAGATCTCGTCGATATATTCTATTTGATAGGTGACATGCCCTATAACTCCTCCCGGATCAAAAGTTATGCCTATTTTACGAAAGGACGTCGCAGTAGAAAATAGTATTGGGTGGGGCCTGCCCAGAGTAATGCGGGCCGCGCTGAACCATCAAATTTTCTGTAAATATAGCGTGGGATGCGCCCAAAATGGCCTAGGAGCAGTGTTGGGTACGCTTGGAGATTTCTCGACAGAGTTTTTCTTCTTCTCTTCATTTCATTATCTGTACTTATGAAGCTATTTAATTCTGATCTTCTTGTTTCTATTATGACGATGAACTAATTTCTTAATTAGGAATACAATGGACCTTTTGCAAAGTTTTAATTCAATTATCATTATTTTCACTTGTTGATACTATTGAGTTGATTATTATATTATGTGCTTAATCTATTAATTGTATAGCTAGCAGTTAATCTGATATCTTTGATGAAATTGAAAGAAGAAATATTAGATTAGATCTGAATATAATAACGCATGAACTTGTTGATCCTTTTTAGGATATCATAATAGTGTATGAGACGAAAGTACTTGTATGTCTTGCGTAACTTTGTTAAGAGTTTGTGCTTAATGGATCTGTTTTAAGTGTCTTGCACGAAAGTAGCAAAGTAACTGAAATATGTTTTTTTATTAATCATTGAAAGATGTTAGTAAATTGATAGGCAATCCTAGTTATTAATTCATTGGAAAAATCAAGTGGGAATAATGTAAGGGGATTATTACAAAGCAATTGAGAAAATTATATTCGTATGTCTTAATCATCTGGTAATTAATATTTGTTAGTTTAATTAGTTCTTAATTACATTATTAACTTTCGCAAATCAATTGGAGTGACTGTTTAAGTGGGTTAAATTGGTAAAAGCTTGATAATTAGAATAATTGTTAGTAACTGTTCTCTGTGGGTTCGACAACCTTTCTTATCACTTTATTACTTGATTGACCGTGTGCATTTGTGCATATTTGTCATTATATAAATCAGATAACACGTTTTTTGGCGCCGTTGTCGGGGAACGGTTCTAATAATTATTTCAGTATTAGTTTTTATTAATTTAGTTTATTTAAACATTTTTTTTGCTTTTTTCTTTACGAGGTACATCACAACTCATTATGACTAAAATTTTTAAGAAAATGCAAGAAGGGAAGGTTGAAGGGATTTTAATGCAAAATTGGATGCATGTTCTTAGCTTGGGACTTGAATTTTAATGTAGATCTTCTTCTTAGGTTTTTGGAACTTCTTGAATCATCCCAATCCGAGTTCGGATGTGAGATTTATGGTTTTTTTTATCAACAGAGATCAAAGCTCAAAGTTGTCTTGCTTGTAATTTACATAATAGTCATTTCAAGCCCGATTTCGACCTTGATTTAACACGTATCCCTAAATTCTCAAAGAATGAAAGTTTTAGATTTCGTCGATATCTTCGATTTGATAGGTGGCAGGCCCCGTAACTCCTCTCAGATCAAAAGTTATACCTATTTTACGAAAGTACGTTACAACAAAAAATTTCAAGGCGCGGGGTCCACCCAGAGTAGTGCGGTGAGCGTCGGACCATCAGATTTCCTACAACTATAGCACGGGGCGTGCCCAAAATGGCCTAGGATGTAACGACCGAGAAAATCAGATTATATTGAAATTTAATTTTATTTGATTATATTGAATAAAATTATATTATATGTTTATTATAACGAGTAAGCAAGTTGAATGTCGTTCTATAACCTAGAAGGGATGTATGATCGTAATATTCTGGCTGAGTGCTAGAGATAAAGTGTGTGAATTTTTAAGACGAAAATAAAACCATTCTAAGAAATTCTCCGAAAAAAAACTATTCATCCATTTCTGCTCGGGAATTATTTTTGAATTTCTGAGAAATATGTAACGATAGAAGTTTGAGGAGAGATGGATTAAAGCTTGAATTTGAACTTTGGTAAGCCCAAATAAAGGATGATTGAGGCCCAATGACAAACTTAATCAAGGCCCAAAGATAATTTAATTCAAGTCCAAAGTTAGGCCCGAATTCAATTAAACCTAAGCCCGAACCAAGAACCGAACTGTGGATCGAACCGTTGGATCATCAAGTGGGTAAAAAACCATGGGGCTACCCATAGGAGGGCCCCACACCCTATGTGGCCGACCATAATGGCCATGAGGTGGCCAAGCTTCTTTGAGAAGCTTGGTTAAGGAGGTGAGAGCTTTTGACCATTTTGCCCCCACTTTACAAATTCTATAAATAAGAGAGAGTTGCTTCATTTGTTGTTTGTTCTGTAAGACCCCAACTTTTATGAATAAAGATTAATTTTTTTCTCTAAATATCATTTTGAATATTATGGTGTAGATTTGATATAATGTTATAGTTGTGGGTAATATTTATAAATTTTGTAAAGTAAGCACTATCATAAAATATTCGATTGGTCGGGAAATATTCGTTTTATCAGGAAATATTCGTACGATGGCATAATCATTGGTGGACCCCACAACAGAATTACAATCGAAATTAGAAAACGACAGAAATAACTTTTTATAAAAATAACGACAAAAGTTTTACCGTTACCTGTTGAAATACCCGATGGTAAAAGTACAGTAATATGCATGGTTGCATAGTTACATAGTAGCACACGGTATTGTACAGTATCTTTGATTTTTGATGCTTTATAGGTCTCATATTATTTTATATATTTTGATGATAACAAATTATGTAGTAATTAAATAAATCTGTAAATTATTTAATTATTTTTATATTTTTATCTAAACTATTTTCTAATTTTATTTAAATTAATTTTTATTGACATTGATAATTTAATGTCAAGTGTTGAATAAATTGATTCATATAAATATTTAAGGCAAGGAGATCCTATTTGTTTTCAAAATCAAAGTTGGGCAAAAATATTTCATTTCATGCATACATACATATGTCATATTGTGTGTAAATATTAATATAATATAATAAGTACACACACACACACACACACACACACACACACACACACACACACACACACACACACATATATATATATATATATATATATATATATATATATATATATATATATATAAATATACTAAGTATGCATATGCTGACATTTTTTTTTAAGAAACCGTATGGGACATTCATTTTGGGACCATGTTTGAAACAATGTATATATTATATAGGTTATAATGTTTGCATGCATGTGCTATATATATATATATATATATATATATATATAAACCGAGTATGAATGCATGTGATGGCAAAATCGTGTTTTCTAACACTTGGTCAAAATGAATATTAAATGCTAAGTGAATGGATTTTGGCCCGGGCGGAATTGTAAGTTCTTCCGCGTAAAAATCATTTATCATCTGGACCGTTAAATTCAAAAATACATCATCCGAACCATAAATTCAAAATTAGTTTTCATAAATTACATTTTTGCCCCCGGCTTCAAAAATCTATAAATAGGGAGTATTTTATTCATTTGGTTTTTACCAATTCAGTGAAAAGCAAAGCATACTCTCCTTGCTTACATTCTCTTTAACAACTTTATATCACTTCTTACAAAAGTTCTGATTATTTTAGAATAGAAAATTGGTCCAAGTACTGAGATAAGTCATTTGAGTTTTAACTTCTGTTGAGTTATTTCTTACTTGCTTTATATATATATAGATATACGAATATACATTATTATACACAATTTAATATATCTATATTTCATCTATTTTTCAAATAAAAGGATACTTGGGCGCCGCAAGGCTGCGGAGATACGCCTCTACGGAGAGGAATTCGAACCGTACGATTCCTTATAGTTTTCAGTAACCTTTTATCAATATTATTTATATAAATATCGTAAAATAGATACGACACTTGATAGCTCAAAACGACACTGAGATATTCCTCTATAAAGAGGAGTCATCCGAACTTGATTTTAGAATCGTAGTGATCTATTGAAAATATTTATATAAATATTAATTGTGAAAATATAAATTTTGTCGTACTTAGACGCCGCAAGGCTATGGAGATACACCTCTACAAAGAGGAATTCGAACCGTACGATTCCTTATAGTACTAAGTGACATTATTTATAAAAAATCACATAATAAATAAAATATTCTTATATATTATCTGAGTTAAACAATACTATTTGCTATATCAGTTTGTGCTTAACTGATTTAATTATTATACTTGATAAATATTATTTGAATTGATTGATTCTTTTTATATACAAGTTTTGATACATAAAAATCATTCATATAATACTTGTTAAAGATTATCTGAGAAACAATCCTGTTTAATGTGACACCCCCAAATTCGGGTACTTCATTCTCACAGGATTCAGTGTTCACTTTATACAAGCATTCATTTCTAACTATCCAATCATAATAAAATTGAATAATAAACCTGCCCATACAGGATTACATTTATAAAAAAATCTCCCAGGCTATCTAACCTTTAAATACAATCATTCATTGGGAAAAAAAATTTAAATAAACTTCCTTACATAATTCAAATAAAGTCTGACAACAAACTGTCAACATAATTATTACAAGTCTTCAGTACTTGTTCATTTTCCCCTTTTCTTTACTGGTGCTAGGTACATCGACCTTCTCAACTTTAGCTGTAAGGGTTATATAAGCAAGAGTGAGCAAACAAGGCTCACTTAGAATAACAATAAATAAAACTTTACATCAACTGCCAAATAATAGGCTGGATAGAACTGAACAATATGTTCTATTAACATTATGAAATATACAACTGAGGGTCTAATGACCACGAACCATGTCCACAGTTATAAGTACTCTTTCAACTTAAACTTTGACAGTCATAAGACTATAAGGACTCCACGTACTTAGGGGGATCAGCTCTTCGTACAATGTATTGTGCACAAACATTTTAACGCTAAGCGTAAACCCCTAATAATAGGGTTGTTCATCTCAGTATTTAGAGTACAAGTCCGCACCAAAGTAAGTTTGGTTTGGATACGTTTTAAGGTAATTTAGAATTCAACGGTCATCAACTAAGGATTAGTTGAATACAAAGTTAATAACGTTATGCTATGGAATAATCATAACTGAATCGACAATGTAAATTAAAATCATGCTTTAGGAATAATCTAATAGCATAAGTATTTGAATAATACAACATACCTTGCTTTGAACAACATTAAGCTAAGGTTAAAATCTTAGAATTAAATATTAAACATGCATAACAAGTAATAACTTGAACGATAAACTTGTTCATCAGAATAAAGATACTTGCATGCTAACAATAACAAGTTTAGGTTTATAAACACTTGCACAACATAATAATAAAACTAGCTCAACGAAAGTGTTTAGTTAGGAAAACTTGCATAATTATAATCGAACTAGAAACAATAACTTGTTCAACGAAACAAGTTAACAACAAGAATAACTTGATCAATATAATCGAGTAAGTAAGTAAACTTGCACAATGAAAATAACTTGCACAACAAAGGTTTAGGTTTAGAAGACTTGCTCAATGAAAGTAATTTACTCAACAAAAGTGTAGAGTTAGGAAATTTGCCTCGCTTGTAGGCTAAACCGAATTAATCTGAATCACAATTATCCTATATACATGTCATCATGACATAATCAGTCATTATCAACACTCTATATCTCTACATCACATATGCTTTGATTCTTAATCACATAAACAAATTCTATTAATTAAGAATAATAACAACACTCGTTAAGTGTAAATTCTATGCTTATTCCTAGCACTATTATACCATAATAATAATAATACATCTTAAACAATCATCACATTGCATTACATTAACAATTACAGACTTTTGTGTAAGACGAAAGTCTTTCCTGAACTTTCTGCTAAGTGGTGTCGCGGCACCACAATGTGTACTGTTAGCCGCGCTGCGGCGCGCTGATGGCGCTACGGCGCCAAGGCCAGACCAGGAATTGATGTTACGGAGCGAGATAGGCGCTGCGACACTATCATTGGCGCTGCGGTGCGGGACTTGGGGCTGAGACGCTGAAAATGGCGTTGAGGCACCAAGCTTACAGAATACAAATGAAGAACATAGCAAAGCTACTGTATCTAAATTTCTAACACCAATTAACATGTATAACTTACAAAATTCGCACATAAAGGTTACGAAGCATACATATACAAATTTTACACAACTAAACAACACTATCAGAAAACTTAATTCCTCAAAAGCACTGTTTTACAAACCAAAACTCCATTATTGAAATTTCGTGACACAGTGACACTATAAATCCTAATAACAAACCAATTTGATTCCTTTAAACTATGTTCTTTGTATTTCTTACCGAATTAACAAATTCGAAGTTCAATTTTACAATTAGCATACACTAATTTTGTTATCTTACAAAATTAACAATCACAGTTCATGCATATATTCATATTCACTGTAAAAGTCATGTATATATATACATACATATATGCTAGTTATAACAATTATAATTACCAATACACGTAATATCATAACCAATTATAAAATATGGTTTACTGAGAATTTTGTAAAAAAAAACCTTATACACAGTGATATTCAAGAAAACAGATAACGTAAAACATATATAGTATATAGTATTAAGATTATGGGAAAAATACCTTTTGATGCTTGGTTAATCCTTGTTAATCACTGAAAATAGTTTGAAGAATTCAGAACCTTCTCTTGTTGCTTCTCTCTCAGACTCTCTCTCAATTTCTCAGACAATTATTCTTCTCTTTTCTTACTTAGGCTTTAGCCAAATAGATTATATGTAAACAAAAATAAACCAATGTTTTCTAAACGTTTAAAAAAACTCAACGTACGAAATTGCCATATACTAATGACCCTATTAAACTATCAGTTACATAATATATATTATTTATAATTTGTTTATTTAATTTATATTATTAAAATTCAAAATTTAAAACAAATCCAAAAGCCATAAGGCTCCGTTTGGCAAAACTCTTTTAAAATAAAGAATTAATATCCTTAAGCCTTGATTGACAAAACTAGATTAAATTCCTTTAACTTATTTTTAATAACTTCTTATAACATAGTTATTTGTCACACTTTATTTAATTAAGTTTTCATACTTAATTAATTAATTCAAATAATAATATAATAATTCATTTAATCATATAACTCAATACAAATAATTAACCATCAAATTAAAATATTAATATAATAATAATTTTCTTAACTCATTAATTATTTATTTAACAAATAATTAACCAATTTAAATCAAACAAATATATCTATTCAATGATAAACACATCATTAAATATTTGTATAATTTAATAAATATTTAAAATTATAATTAAAATCTGGATTGTTACATTTAATCTATAGAAAAACACTCTTTATTTTAAAGAGTAAATAATTCTTTATAAAATTGCATTAAAATTTCATATCTGCTTATTTAAGAAGCATGTCTCGAAAAACATAAAAGTTATTAGAACTTTTATAACTGTGCATACTTTACATCATTTGAACTTAACGTAAATTATTATCTGCTTACTAAGAAGCATATTGTTTAAGTATAAAAGTCTTTAAACTTTTATAAATTTGTTCTTAAATTGATATCTGCTTATTTGAGAAACATCAATCTGTACTAAATTCTTATCTGCTTATTTAAGAAGCATATTATTGTAAAATCATTTGTAAAAGGAGAAAAGGTCGGAGTTAGTTATTTTATGTACCTGTGAGAAAGACGAGTAATTCTTCAACCAAGACTAGAGTCTTAGAGAGGTCAGCGGGAAGTTGAGTCTGTAGTGTATTTGTGAGTTGAGGAAAAGGTTGTTGTTTCAAGACCAGATTATAGAATAGAAATGAACTCAAAAAAAGGTACAACTAAACTTGAGGAGGAAGCGGGGAGCTTCATGTCCAAGATATAATAGTTGAAAAAGTTGAAAGTTTATCTATAAAACTTTGTAAAGGCTTCTCCGCCTGTTGAAGGAGGTTTTATTACTGATAGTAATAGGATCTCAAGTTCCAAGTAGGGACTTGAGACTGGACGTAGCAACATACCAAGGGGTGTATGTTGTGAACCAGATAAATATCTGTATATTGTGTGATTGAATTTTTCATTATCTTGTATGCTAATTTCTAAAACTGCAAATTAATTATTAAAAATTCAAAAAGGCCTAATATAATTTTTTAACCTGTAATAATCTATTCAACCCCCCCTTCTAGATTATTATTGGACTTTCAATTGGTATCAAAGCAGTGCTCTTTAACTTATTTGTTGAGTATATACAAGCATACCTAAGAGTAGATCCATGGCCTACAATGCTACTGGTTGCGGAGAAGGACTGTCAATGTCCAGACCTCCACTATTTGATGGTACCAACTTTGGCACCTGAAAAAATAGATTCAATATCTATGCCAAATCCCAAGGAATCAAAATTTGGTGTGCCATCGAACGAGCTGTACAAATTCCAACCAAAATCCAAGGAGAAAAGACTGTCGAGAAAGACATCTATGAATTCACCACTGATGAAGAAGAAACTATGAATATTACATCCCGAGCTGAACAAGTGCTAACTAGTTCTTTGATTGAAAAAGAATACAAAAGAGTTAGCAACTGCAAAAATGCAAAAGAAATTTGGGAAAAACTGATTGTAACATATGAAGGTACCAATCATATCAAAGAAACCAGAAAAGATGCCTTAATTCAAGAGTATGAAAGTTTCAAGCTTGAAGAAGGAGAAAAGATCATTGATATGAAAATATGGTTTTCCAGAATCATTGATGAGCTAGAGCAATTGGGAAAGGAATACACTACAAATGAGAAAAACAGAAGAATTCTCAGAGCCCTTCCATCCATCTGGAAAATGAATATGACAACAATCAAAGAAATGTAAAATCTTACCACACATCCTATGCATAATCTCATTGGAAATCTTCATGCTCACGAAGTCGACATGCTCGTCGAAAAAGCCGGATCAGACACAGATCTCAAAAAGAAATGAATCGCCTTCAAAGCCCTTCTGGTGGACCAAGAAAGCGATGATGACGAAATGAATGAAGAACTCCTAAGTCTAGACAACAATGAAGTTGCTATACTATCCAGACAACTCAGGAGAGTAATTCAGAGCAAGGCAAGAAAATATGGCAAAGGCTTTATGAAAATAAACAACAACTTCAACAACTTTAAAAGCAAACAAATTTTCAAGCCAAAGACGCAAGGAGGAAATTTCAAAGCCAGTAACAACAACTTCAGAAGTACCAACCCAAATGAAAATTCAAACACATGCTTTGAATGAAAGCAGCATGGGCACTTCAAAAAAATTGTCCAAAACTAGCCAACAACAAAGTTTTGGCAGCTGAAGAAGGATGAGATCTAAGTGACGAGAAAGAAACTGCTGAACAAACTGAAGCAGTTGCAAATCTCTGTTCAATGGCAGACAATGACTCATCACTAAGATTTGAGGTAAATTCTGAACACCAATTGCCTAGCACATCATTTTCTGTATACACATTGGAAAACATAAATGAAGAATACTATGAATTACTAGAGGCTTACAGTCACTTATATGAGAATAATGAATTATTAAAAGAAGAGTTATAAAGATTAAGAAAAATAAACAAGAGCCTTGAAATTGAAAATGCTAACTTAATTATCACCAATGAAAGTTTAAATGAAGTAAACTTAAAAATTGAAGAAGAATTAGAACAATTTAAGAAAATAAATAAAAATCTTGAAATAGTTAATTCATCACTTATTATCTCAATTGAAAATCTTAAAATTGAAAATTCAACACTTGCTATAATCAATGAAGATAATCAAGTGCAAGATCAAGCGAAAATAAAAAAAAAATTAGAAATGAGAATTCTCTTTTAAAATTAGACATAGAAGAACATAATTCCATAATTGAAAACTTAACTAAAGAACATGAAGATTTAAATAATATAATTTATAAATTTACAAAAGGCAAAGAAAATCTTGATGTCATGTTAAATCAACAAAAATGTAGTTTTAATAAAGAAGGTTTAGGATATACCGAAGAAACAAGTAAATCAAAGGATAAAGGATTATATCATGTTAAAATCAAAGAAAAAGAAAGTCATATATCTCCTTTCACTAAATGTTCCTATTGTAACAGAAATGGTCATTCCTTTTACATGTGCAATGCTAGAAATGGAAACTATAAAGGAAAAATAATTTGGGTTCCCAAAGGGACATATACTGCACTAACTATCACAAGAAAATAATTTTATAGACAGTATTATCATACTTCTCATAGTCCAATTACTCATTGAATGCTTTTTTCTACTAAAACTGATTATCCTATGCTAAGTTTTGTAAAGGAAACATCAACCACTCTTATATAAAATGAAAAACTCACCCTAAGGACCCTTCCTATTAAAGGATACCAACTGGTAAAATTAGTACATACATTACAGGTATGTCTTGCAGCTAATCTGAATAAAAGCAAATGGTATCTTGATAGTGGCTGCTCAAGACACATGACTAGAGACAAGTTAAAATTGAAAAATCTGCAAGCAACAGACTTTGGTGAGGTAACTTTCGGAGATGACAAGAAAGGTAAAATAATTGGAGTTAGATGTATTGGTAATAACCACATAACCATCTCTAACGTTCAGTTACTTACTGAACTCAGGTATAATCTTCTATCTATTAGTCAACTCTGTGATAATGGTTTTAAAATATCCTTCAATACACATAATTGCTCTATCTTTGATCAAACTGGTAAATTAATTTTAGTCTGCCCTAGATATCAAAATGTGTGTACTTGTGACTTAGATGCATATTCACATTTAGATAACGTTCGTCTTATATCTACAAATGAGGAACCTTGGCTATGGCATCGTAGACTAGGACACATCAACATGAAACTTATTAACAACATCTCTTCTAAAGAACATGTTCGTGGTCTTCCTAAACTAAAATTCTTAAAAAATCACATCTGTGAAGCTTGTGAACTGGAAAAACAAATTCATGCATCACATAAACCTAAATTTATCGTGTCAACTTCTAGACCCTTAGAACTGTTATAAATGGACCTTGTTAGACCTATCCCTAAATATAGCATGGGTGGTGCTTTATACATTCTAGTTTTGGTTGATGATTATTCACGATTTACATGGGTTAATTTTCCAAAATTTAAAAATGAGGTTATTAACTCTTTTTCTACCTTGTGTAAAAAGATTCAAAATCAACAAAGGAGTTCAATTGTCTATATTCGATCTGATCACGGAAAAGAATTTGACAATTCTGATTTTATTATGTTCTGTGATGAGAACGATATAAGTCATAACTTCTCTGCTCCTTATACATCTCAGTCAAATGGTGTAGTTGAAAGGAAAAGTCGTTCTTTGCAAGAAATTGCTAATACCATGTTGAATAAATATCATCTTTCAAAGTATTTCTAGGCTGAAGCTGTGGCAAAATCATGTTACATTTTAAACAGAGTTTTATTAAGACCTATTTTACTCAAAACTCCCTATGAGTTTTATTATAAAACTCCAAAAATAAATTATTTTCGTATTTTTGGGAGCAAATGTTTTATTCTAAATACCAAAGGACATTTATTAAAATTTGATCCCAAATCTGATGAAGGAATATTTCTTGGATACTCTCTTAATAGTAAAGCATATGGAGTTTTCAACAAAAGAAGTCTAGTTGTGGAAGAATCTATGAATGTGACTTTTGATGAAACTCAGCCATCACCAAAATATAAAAAGCTTGTTGACAATGATGTTGACATTGAAAATATTCTTAGAAATATGGAAGAAACAGAACTATATAATGCATCTCCACCTATTAATGGGAATCCCCTTGAAAACCAAAACCCTCAGTTGAATGATTTGCCCAAAGAGTCTCACATTATTAAAAATCATCCTATAGAAAATGTTATTAGTAATATTGATAAAGGGCTAATCACTAGATCACAAGCACATAATTTAGCTGGTCACTTATCTTTCTTGTCTCAAATTAAACCTAAAAATATAAAAGATGCTGTACTTGATGAAGACTGTAAAGCCCCCAAATTTGGGTACTTGAAATCCGAGCTCGGTGCTTCACGATACCGTTTCTAGGAGCAGAATAATACTAATAATAGCAACAATAATATAAATATTAAACTTAATTTACATAGTTATCTGATTCTAGTTCCCAAGTACGTAACCTTTAATACATTCAATACATAACATGATAGATAATATATATCATTGTCCTAATAATATCAAACTATTACATAAGATAACATTGCAATCATTCAGCAACATTTCCTTTTCCCTTATTCTTAGCAGAGCCTTCAGGTTGTTCACACTTAGCTGAAAACATTTAAATGAAGCAAGGATGAACATTTGAGTGCCCAGTAAGTAATAACAATTATAAATATTAGCTCAAAGAATTAAATATTTTATTTGTACTACCCTTCTACAACAAATCAATAGTTGTGAAGTAATCTGAACCGATAATAATAACATAATAACTCTCTATCAAATTTTTGAAACTACGTATTGACTATAAATAGGGTTAAGGTGACATACTATGAACATTGTTTTTAATTCTTCAATAGGTTTAAACAGAACTTCATCTGCAAACCGTCATAACTTACGGGCACGGGGGGGGGGGTGATCAACCTGTTATGCCCTATATTGATCAATACTACATGAAAGAATGATGTTATCGTTCACTCTGTCCGCCTTGGGCACATAAAAGTTTTTTCATATTCGGGATGTTCATGCTTAGTCGGGAATCCGAACCAAAATAATTTGTTTGGATACAAAAAGGTTTTATCATGTTCAACAATATTTTTAAATATGTGTCTAGCTGATCAAATAGCTTAGACGACTCTTCATTATTGTATACATACTGGGGATCATATATATATATATATATATATATATATATATATATATATATATATATGTATGTATCAACGTATGATTAAATACAATGATTATCCAAGTGGGGACACTTGAATAACCATACTTAGAAATTAACGAACACAATATATATCTGAATTACAATATAGTACCATGTTGATAATCAATGATCAAATATAACATATATAACAATAGGGTTAATAATCTGGTACAATAATAATATAATTCTGAAACTTTCTTACTTCTGTCCATTGCATAAAGGAAATGCAAAGGTAGGATACTTGCCTGGTCTGCTGCTTACAATACGCAACTTAGTTTTATCTTTTATATAGCAACCTATCAATAATAAGATCATTTTACTGATTAGAATAACATATCGTAATACGTAATACTGCTTATTGTAGTCAGCACATAACCTAATCACATTGTCACACATGTTTAACAGTCATTGGATCGCAAACAAACACGTATCTAATCAAATTATCTAAGTTCAGATCAATTTCTGAAACATGTCAGTGTACCGACATCTTTATCGGGTAATTATCGAGTCTAAGACTCTATCCTGTAGTTCAATAACTAAAAATATCAGTCATGTTATTTTTAAATGACTTATAATAATTTTTAAACATTTATTATAATTTATCATAATTTTCAAACTCCGGAATCATTATAAAATGATTTAAATATTAAACAATTCTATTATCATTAACATTTAATTAATATTATACTATTAATGAAACTATTACCAAAATATTAAAGTTATTTATAATAACTCAAAATATTTTTAAAACATTTCTATTACCTTTAAATGGTTTTTAAAACATTTAAAATTATTTTTAAATAATTATCATTAATATTTAAATATTAATGTACTATTCCTCAAAATATTAAAAGTCATTAAGTATAACCTAAAATATTTTTAAATCATTTATATCTTTTTTAAATAATTTTTAAATTAATAAAACCATTCTAAAACTATTTATTTAATATAATTATTAAATAAATTTAATATCATTAATATTAAATTAATATCTTTAATATTAACTTATTAATAAAATTATCCTTTGTGAGACCCCAAATTTTATGAAATAAAAGTATTCAATTTTTCTATTTTGGTAAATAGTTAAATTGATAAAAGTTTAAAGTTAAGGGTAATATGTGATTTTTTTTTCAAAGTAAGCAAGTTGATATAAAATATTCGTTGTGTCGGGAAATATTCGATTAGTCGGGGAATATTCTTTTTGTCGGAAAATATTCGTACGACGGTACAATCATTGGTGGACCCCACAACGGAATTATTGTCGGATTGAGAAAACGTCAAAAATATTTTATAAAAATAACGGCGGAAGTTTTACCGTTAACTGTTGAAACACCCGGTGTTAAAAGTACAGTAATACGCGTGATTACATAGTAGCACACGGTATTGATTATTGATGCTTACGTAAGAAGTCACTCAGTTTTGTTTTATTAGTATTATTAATGTAATAAAACAAAAAAGCTTTTTATATAAAACAGAATACTTTTATAAAGTTATTCGTTTTATTAGGCTAATAGTAAAATCTTTTTATATAAAACAGAATACTTTTATAAAGTTATCTGTTTTATTAGACAATAATTAAAATATATTATATTTTATTATGCATAGTATTTGCATAGTGTCTGCATAGTATTTGCATAGTAAAATCTTTTATAAAGTTATTCGTTTTATTAAATTATAAATAGAATATATTATATTTTATTTAAAAGATTTTGCTTTAAATATGGACCGTCCGATTAAAAGTAAATCAATCTGGACCGTTCATGAATTAGTTACTATGCAGTCCATTCTTCTATAAATAGAAGCTCATTCCTTCATTATTTCTTACGAATTCACTGAAACTCTAGAGAGAGAAACTATAGAGAGAAAGAAGAAAAGTATTCTGCTACTTCACTACTCCGATATCAAGTTTCTTTTACAGTAAGGGATATTATTTGTTGTACTCGTAAAGGGTATTCTTTCTTTCTTATTCATGAAGAGAACTTCTGTTATTCCATTCTTTATTATTCTATTGGAATAACCTGTATACGCGGACTACCCTAAACTTGGTGAAATTCTTCTATTATTACATATTTATTATTCTGTCGAAATATCATGTCTGTGCTTTACGCCGGACCTGGTTCCATTATTTATTATTCTGTCAGAATATCCTGTCTGTGCGTTTTACGACGGACCTGGTTCCATTATTCATTATTCTGTCAGAATATCATGTCGATGCATTTACGCCGGACCTGGTTCTATTATTTATTATTCTGTCGGTGCGTTTACGCATGACCTGGTTCCATTATTTATTTTCTTGTTAGAATAACCTGTCTGTGCGGTCTATCGCATGCATGGTAATTTCTTTTGTTATTCCATTCTTTATTATACTCAATTGGTTAAAATTTTGACTTTTATACTCCATGAAATTAGTGGAATATTCTTGATATTTGTGCTTCCTCCAGTATCTTTTCATGAAAATATTCTTCCGAGCATTCTTGAATTTTACTTCATAAAGCAGTATCATGTTGACAATTTGGACGTTATTGGTTCCTGGATAAATTAATTCTTGAACTTGTTTTATTGAATTCTTATATCATTATCATCATCCTCATGTTTATATTTTGTTGAAAGTCATCTGTGGCCTGTAGTGCATAGATGGACTTGGTATGATTATGACCAGGGATTATTCGGTATAAGCATGACCGTAATGTTACAAATGATGTGGTAAAAGTCCTCATTGGCCCGTAGTGCATTGATGGACAGTGGTTGGCATGATCATGACCATTAAAGAATACACAAATATTCTTGGCCCGTAGTGCATGGATAATTGTGGTCGGATACTAAAGAATATCCTTGGTCGTAGTGCAGGGGTGATTCGATGATGTGGATTATTTTTTTTAGCTGAGTCCCAGCGATAAAAGTCATGAAAAATCTTTTAAATCATAGAAGATAGTAGATTTTATTCTCTACTTGACTCTTCTAATGGGTTGCTTGTTCCGCTGCAGTTAAACTTGATGTTTGTTATATTGTATCAGTTTAACACTGTTTAAGGCTAATGATAATTTATTCTGTATTATCTTAGTCATAATATTTCTTATTGGGCTAGTTGAGCTCACCCTTTCTTTGGTTGTTCTCTTCAGGAAATGAGAATATAGCTGGGACGAGTCGGAGAACGGAGTGATGGACCATATGATAATATTAGTAGTCCTCACTATTCTGTTAAATAGTGTGACAATAAATATAACGAAGACTTATTTTGAGAGTGGATATTATCTAGAAGACAATATTTGTATTAAAACTCACAGCTCTCTTGTCATATATTAACGATTGTATTTGTATTCAGTACAATGTATTTGGCGACTCAGGATAGGTGATGTATACCTATTTTGGGGGTGCCACAGTTTTTATAAGAGCCATAAGTGTGAAGAGCCCCGAGCCTCTCGCTGGTGACTTCTAAGTCTTGGAATGCACCGAAGCCATACTCTCCGTAGGGGACGCCACCTTTCGGTGGCAAGCTGATGGGTATCAATGTGAGGTGCTATCCAAGTAAAGGGATTAGAGTCACAGTTGGTATCAGAGCTTAGGGATATGGTCGCTGGCGGAGATAAGAGTCTAGAACTAGGAGGGGATAGACGATTTATATACTTCGCTAGTGTATGACTTACCTAAGCTGAAATTGTTTACTTGATAAATTGACAAATTATGATATGTCAATTAACCTTTGTTTTGAAGCTATATTCTAGAATGATATCTGAAATACAGAAGATGAGAAATGGGAAATTCATGATAGCGAGGAAATTACCGGGAAGGTACAATCTGAAAAGAAAGCAAGGTATTCTCATCTCTTCGAATATCAGGTACGTACGTAAATTTCGAGGGCGAAATTTCATAAGGAGGGGTGATTGTGAGACCCCGAATTTTATGAAATAAAAGTATTCAATTTTTCTATTTTGATAAATAGTTAAATTGATAAAAGTTTAAAGTTAAGGGTAATATGTGAATTTTTTTTTCAAAGTAAGCAAGTTAATATAAAATATTCGTTGTATCGGGGAATATTCGATTAGTTAGGGAATATTCCTTTTGTCGGGAAATATTCGTACGACAGCACAATCATTGGTGGACCCCACAACGGAATTATTGTCGGATTGAGAAAACGACAAAAATATTTTATAAAAATAACGGCGGAAGTTTTACCGTTAACTGTTGAAACACCCGGTGTTAAAAGTACAGTAATACGCGTGATTACATAGTAGCACACGGTATTGATTATTGATGCTTACGTAAGAAGTCACTCAGTTTTGTTTTATTAGTATTATTAATGTAATAAAACAAAAAAACTTTTTATATAAAACAGAATACTTTTATAAAGTTATTCGTTTTATTAGGCTAATAGTAAAATCTTTTTATACAAAACATAATACTTTTATAAAGTTATCTGTTTTATTAGACAATAATTAGAATATATTATATTTTATTATGCATAGTATTTGTATAGTGCCTGCATAGTATTTGCATAGTAAAATCTTTTATAAAGTAATTCGTTTTATTAGATTATAAATAGAATATATTATATTTTATTCAAAAGATTTTGCTTTAAATATAGACCGTCCGATTAAAAGTAAATCAATCTGGACCGTTCATGAATTAGTTACTATGCAGTCCATTCTTCTATAAATAGAAGCTCATTCCTTCATTATTTCTAACGAATTCACTGAAACTCTAGATAGAGAAACTATAGAGAGTAAAAAGAAAAGTATTCTGCTACTTCACTACTCCGATATCATGTTTCTTTTATGGTAAGGGATATTATTTGTTGTACTCGTAAAGGGTATTCTTTATTTCTTATTCATGAAGAGAACTTCTGTTATTCCATTCTTTATTATTCTGTTGGAATAACCTGTATACGCGGGCTACCCTATACTTGGTGAAATTCTTCTGTTATTACATATTTATTATTCTGTCGGAATATCCTATCTGTGCTTTACGCCGGACCTGGTTCCATTATTTATTATTCTGTCAGAATATCTTGTCTGTGCGTTTTACGCCGGACCTGGTTCCATTATTCATTATTCTGTCGGAATATCCTTCCGTGCGTTTACGCCGGACCTGGTTCCATTATTTATTATTCTGTCGGAATATCATGTCGGTGCGTTTACGCATGACCTGGTTCTATTATTTATTTTTCTGTTGGAATAACCTGTCTGTGCGGTCTATCGCATGCATGGTGATTTCTTTTGTTATTCCATTCTTTATTATATTTAGTTGGTTAAAGTTTTAACTTTTATACTCTATGAAATTAGTGGAATATCCTTAATATTTGCGCTTTCTCCAGTATCTTTTCATGAAAATATTGTTCCGAGCATTCTTGAATTTTACTCCACAAAGCAGTATCATGTCGACAATTTGGACGTTATTAGTTCATGGATAAATTAATTCTTGAACTTATTTTTATTGAATTCTTATATCATTGTCATCATCCTCAAGTTTATATTCTGTTGAAAGTCATTTGTGGCCTATAGTGCATAGATGGACTTGGTATGATTATGACCAGGGATTATTCGGTATAATCATGACCGTAATGTTATAAATGATGTGGTAAAAGTCCTCATTGGCCCGTAGTGCATTGATTGACAGTGGTTGGCATGATCATGACCATTAATGAATACACAAATATTCTTGGACCGTAGTGCATGGATAATTGTGGTCGGATACTAAAGAAAATCCTTGGCCGTAGTGCAGAGGTGATTCGATAATGTGGATTATTTTTTTTAGCTGAGTCCCAGCTATAAAAGTCATGAAAAACATTTTAAATCATAGAAGATAGTAGATTTTATTCTCTACTTGACTCTTCTAATGGGTTATTTGTTCCGTTGCAGTTAAACTTGATGTTTGTTATATTGTATCAGTTTAACACTGTTTAAGGCTAATGATAATTTATTCTGCATTACCTTAGTCATAATATTTTTTACTGGGCTAGTTGAGCTCACCCTTTCTTTCATTGTTCTCATCAGGAAATGAGAATATAGCTGGGACGAGTCGGGGAACGGAGTGATGGACCATATGATAGTATTAGTAGCCCTCACTATTCTGTTAAATAGTGTGACAATAAATATAACGAGGACTTATTCTGAGAGTGGATATTGTTTAGAAGACAGTATTTATATTAAAACTCACAGCCCTCTTGTCGCATATTAACGATTGTATTTGTATTCAGTACCATGTATTTGGTGACTCAGAATATGTGATGTATACCTATTTTGGGAGCGTCACAGTTGGTATCAGAGCCACCAGTTTGAAGAGCCCCGAGCCTCTCGCTGGTGACTTCCAAGTCCTGGAATGCACCAAAGCCAGACTCTCCGTAGGGGACGCCGTCTTTCGGTGACAAGCTGATAGGTATTAATGTGAGGTGCTATCCAAGTAAAGGGATTAGAGTCACAGTTGGTATCAGAGCTTAGGGATATGGTCGCTGGCGGAGATAAGAGTCTAGAAGTAGGAGGGGAGAGACGATTTATATACTTCGCTAGTGTGTGACTTACCTAAGCTAAAATTGTTTACTTGATAAGTTGACAAATTATGATATGCCAATTAACCTTTGTTTTAAAGCTATATTCTAGAATGATATCTGAAATACAAAAGATGAGAAATGAGAAAATCATGATATCGAGGAAATTACCGGGAAGGTACAATCTGAAAAGAAAGCAATGTATTCTCATCTCTTCGAATATCAGGTACGTACGTAAATTTCGAGGGCGAAATTTCATAAGGAGGGATGATTGTGAGACCCCGAATTTTATGAAATAAAAGTATTTATTTTTTCTATTTTGGTAAATAGTTAAATTTATAAATGTTTAAAGTTAAGGATAATATGTGAATTTTTTTTTCAAAGTAAGCAAGTTGATATAAAATATTCGTTGTGTCGGGGAATATTCTTTTTGTCGGGGAATATTCGTACGACGGTACAATTATTGGTGGACCCCATAACGAAATTATTGTCGAATTGAGAAAACGACAAAAATATTTTTATGAAAATAACGACGGAAGTTTTACCGTTAACTGTTGAAACACCCGGTGTTAAAAGTACAGTAATACACGTGGTTGCATAGTAGGACACTGATTATTGATGTTTACGTGAGAAGTCAGTCAATTTTATTTTATTAGTATTATTAATGTAATAAAATAAAAAAGCTTTTTATATAAAACAAAATACTTTTATAAAGTTATTCGTTTTATTAAGCTAATAGTAAAATCTTTTTATATAAAACAGAATACTTTTATAAAGTTATCTGTTTTATTAAACAATAATTAGAATATAATATATTTTATTATGCATAATGTTTGCATAGTGCCTGCATAGTGTTTGCATAGTAAAATTTTTTATAAAGTTATTCGTTTTATTGGATTATAAATAGAATATATTATATTTTATTTAAAAGATTTTGCTTTAAATATGGACCGTCCGATTAAAAGTAAATTAATCTGGACCGTTCATGAATTAGTTACTATGCAGTCCATTATTCTATAAATAGAATCTCATTCCTTCATTATTTCTTACGAATTCACTTAAACTCTAGAGAGAGAAACTATAGAGAGAAAGAAGAAAAGTATTCTGCTACTTCACTACTCCGATATCAAGTTTCTTTTACGGTAAGGGATATTATTTGTTGTACTCGTAAAGAGTATTCTTTCTTTCTTATTCATGAAGAGAACTTTTGTTATTCCATTCTTTATTATTCTATTGGAAAAACCTGTATACGCGAGCTACCCTATACTTGGTAAAATTCTTCTGTTATTACATGTTTATTATTCTGTCGGAATATCCTGTCTGTGCTTTACGTCGGACCTGGTTTCATTATTTATTATTCTGTCGAAATATCCTGTCTGTGCGTTTTTGTCGGACCTGGTTCCATTATTTATTATTCTGTCCGAATATCCTGTTGGTGCGTTTACGCATGACCTGGTTCCATTATTTATTTTCCTGTTGGAATAACCTGTCTGTGAGATCTATCGCATGCATGGTGATTTCTTTTGTTATTCCATTCTTTATTATATTAAGTTGGTTAACGTTTTGACTTTTATACTCCATGAAATTAGTGGAATATCTTTGATATTTGCGCTTCCTCCAGTATCTTTTCATGAAAATATTCTTCCGAGCATTCTTGAATTTTACTCCACAAAGTAGTATCATGTTGACAATTTGGACGTTATTGGTTCCTGGATAAATTAATTCTTGAACTTATTTTATTGAATTCTTATATCATTGTCATCATCCTCATGTTTATATTCTGTTGAAAGTCATATGTGGCCTGTAGTGCATAGATGGACTTGGTATGATTATGACCAGGGATTATTCGGTATAATCATGACCGTAATGTTACAAATGATGTGATAAAAGTCCTCATTAGCCCGTAGTGCATTGATGGACAGTGGTTGGCATGATCATGACCATTAAAGAATAAACAAATATTCTTGGCCCGTAGTGCATGGATAATTGTGGTCAGATACTAAAAAATATCCTTGGCCGTAGTGCAGGGGTGATTCGATGATGTGGATTATTTTTTTTAGCTGAGTCCCAGCGATGAAAGTCATGAAAAACCTTTTAAATCATAGAAGATAGTAGATTTTATTCTCTACTTGACTCTTCTAATGGGTTATTTGTTCCGCTGCAGTTAAACTTGATGTTTGTTATATTGTATCAGTTTAACACTATTTAAGGCTAATGATAATTTATTCTGCATTATCATAGTCATAATATTTCTTACTGGGCTAGTTGAGCTCACCCTTTCTTTCATTGTTCTCTTCATGAAATGAGAATATAGCTGGGACGAGTCGGGAAACGGAGTGATGGACCATATGATAGTATTAGTAGTCCTCACTATTCTGTTAAATAGTGTGACAATCAATGTAACGAGGACTTATTCTGAGAGTGGATATTGTCTAGAAGACAGTATTTGTATTAAAACTCACAGCTCTCTTGTCGCATATTAACGATTATATTTGTATTCTGTACCATGTATTTGGTGACTCAGAATAGGTGATGTATACCTATTTTGGGAGCGTCACAGTTGGTATCAGAGCCATAAGTGTGAAGAGCCCCGAGCCTCTCACTGGTGACTTCCAAGTCCTGGAATGCACCGAAGCCAAACTCTCCGTAGAGGACGCCGTTTTTCGGTGAAAAGCTGATAGGCATCAATGTGAGCTGCTATCCAAGTAAAGGGATTAGAGTCACAGTTGGTATCAGAGCTTAGGATATGGTCGCTGGCGGAGATAAGAGTCTAGAACTAGGAGAAGAGAGACGATTTATATACTTCGCTAGTGTGTGATTTACCTAAGCTGAAATTGTTTACTTGATAAGTTGACAAATTATGATATGTCAATTAACCTTTGTTTTGAAGCTATATTCTAGAATGATATCTGAAATACAGAAGATGAGAAATGGGAAAATCATGATAGCGAGGAAATTACCGGGAAGGTACAATCTGAAAAGAAAGTAAGGTATTCTCACATCTTCGAATATCAGATACGTACGTAAATTTCGAGTGTGAAATTTTATAAGGAGGGGTGATTGTGAGGCCTCGAATTTTATGAAATAAAAGTATTCAATTTTTCTATTTGGGTAAATAGTTAAATTGATAAAAGTTTAAAGTTAAGGGTAATATGTGAATTTTTTTTTTCAAAGTAAGCAAGTTGATATAAAATATTCATTGTGACGGGGAATATTCGATTAGTCGGGGAATATTCTTTTTGTCGGGAAATATTCATACGACGGTACAATTATTGGTGGATCCCACAACAGATTTATTGTTAGATTGAGAAAACGACAAAAATATTTTTATGAAAATAACGGCGAAAGTTTTACCGTTAACTGTTGAAACACCCGGTGTTAAAAGTACAGTAATACGCGTGGTTGCATAGTAGCACACGGTATTGATTATTGATGCTTACGTGAGAAGTCATTCAGTTTTGTTTTATTAGTATTATTAATGTAATAAATCAAAAAATCTTTTTATATAAAACAGAATACTTTTATAAATTTATCTGTTTTATTAGATAATAATTAGAATATATTATATTTTATTATGCGTAGTGTTTGCATAGTGTCTGCATAGTGTTTGCATAGTAAAATCTTTTATAAAGTTATCGTTTTATTAGATTATAAATAGAATATATTATATTTTATTTAAAAGATTTTATTTTAAATATGGACCATCCGATTAAAAGTAAATCAATCTGGACCGTTCATGAATTAGTTACTTTGCAGTCCATTCTTCTATAAATAGAAGCTCATTCCTTCATTATTTCTTACGAATTCACTGAAACTCTAGAGAGAGAAACTATAGAGAGAAAGAAGAAAAGTATTCTGCTACTTCACGACTCCGATATTAAGTTTCTTTTATGGTAAGAAATATTATTTGTTGTACTCGTAAATGGTATTCTTTCTTTCTTATTCATGAAGAGAACTTCTGTTATTCTATTTTTTATTATTCTGTTGGAATAACCTGTATACGCGGGCTACCCTATACTTGTTAAAATTCTTTTGTTATTATATATTTATTATTCTGTCAGAATATCCTGTCTGTGCTTTATGCTAGACCTGGTTCCATTATTTATTATTATGTCAGAATATCCTGTCTGGGCATTTTACGCCGGACCTGGTTCCATTATTCATTATTCTATCGGAATATCCTGTCTGTGCGTTTACGCCGGACCTGGTTCCATTATTTATTATTCTGTTGAAATATCCTGTCGGTGCGTTTACGCATGACCTGGTTCCATTATTTATTTTCCTGTTGGAATAACCTGTCTGTGCGGTCTATCGCACGCATGGTGATTTCTTTTGTTATTCTATTCTGTATTATATTCAGTTGGTTAAAGTTTTGACTTTTATACTCCATGAAATTAGTGGAATATCCTTGATATTTGCGCTTCCTCCAGTATCTTTTCATGAAAATATTCTTCCGAGCATTTTTAAATTTTACTCCACAAAGAAGTATCATGTTGATAATTTGGACGTTATTGGTTCCTGGATAAATTAATTCTTGAACTTATTTTATTGAATTCTTATATCATTGTCATCATCCTCAAGTTTATATTTTGTTGAAAGTCATTTGTGGCCTGTAGTGCATAGATGGACTTGGTATGATTATGACCAGGGATTATTCGGTATAATCATGACCGTAATGTTACAAATGATGTGGTAAAAGTCCTCATTGGCCCGTAGTGCATTGATGGACAGTGGTTGACATGATCATGACCATTAATGAATACACAAATATTCTTGGGCCGTAGTGCATGGATAATTATGGTCGTGATACTAAAGAATATCCTTGGCCGTAGTGCAGGGGTGATTCGATGATGTGGATTATTTTTTTTAGCTGAGTCCCAGCGATAAAAGTCATGAAAAATCTTTTAAATCATAAAAGATAGTAGATTTTATTCTCTACTTGACTCTTCTAATGGGTTGCTTGTTCCGCTGCAGTTAAACTTGATGTTTGTTATATTGTATCAGTTTAACACTGTTTAAGGCTAATGATAATTTATTCTGCATTATCTTAGTCATAATATTTCTTACTGGGCTAGTTGAGCTCACCCTTTCTTTCATTGTTCTCTTCAGAAAATGAGAATATAGCTGGGACGAGTCAAGGAACGGAGTGATGGACCATATGATAGTATTAGTAGTCCTCACTATTCTGTTAAATAGTGTGACAATAAATGTAACGAGAACTTATTCTGAGAGTGGATATTGTCAAGAAGACAGTATTTGTATTAAAACTCACAGCTCTCTTGTCTTATATTAACGATTGTATTTGTATTCTGTACTATGTATTTGGCGACTCAGAATAGGTGATTTTTACCTATTTTGAGGGCGTCACATCCTTTAAATATTAAAAGTTATATTTTATAACTTAAAATATCTTTAAACACTTTATTTTTATTTAAAATAATTTTTATAATATTAAAAATCATTTTTAAACTAATTTATTTAATATAATTATTAAATAATTCTAATATCATTAATATTAAATTATTAATAAAATTTACCTTTAAATATTGAAAGTTATATTTTATAACTTAAAATATTTTTAAATACCTTATTATTATTTATATTGATTTTTAATATAATAAAATCATTTTTAATTTATTTATTTGATTCATTTATTAAATAACTTAATTATCATTAATATTAATTTATTAATAAAATTAATCACAAAATATTAAAAGTCATTAAAAATAACTTAAAATATTTTCTTATACCATAATATAATTTTAAATGATTTTTCATGTATTAAAATTATTTTTAAATAATTTGTTTAATATTATAATTAAATAAATTAAATACCTTTAATATTTCAAAAATGTTAAATATTTATGTAATATCTTCAAAATAATTTAAAACTAATTTTTCGAACTTAAAATAATTTTTAATACTTTATTTTGTATTTTTAATAATTTAAAACCATTTAATACTATTTATTTAATAAAAATAAAAATTTTATAAAGAAACTGTCGCTAAAGACTGCCTATAGTGATAGAACCGTCGCTATAGGTATTCTTCATGTTCTTCATCAAACCCAAAATATTCATGTCAGTTATCGAGTGTGCTACTTTGACCACGATTCATGAACGATGTAATGCGTTTCTGGGCTAGATATTTATATAATATTGTAGTGTTAGTGTAGGACTTCATTACCCAACAATAAACATAGTTATAACATGCATAACAAAGGAGATCTGGGTACCCAAAGTAACTGTCAGAAGCTGTTCTTCATTTTTGGGTTTCCGAAAAATGAAGAACAGTTCGAGGATCTTACTTTGAGTCTCCACTGCAAGCTAGTCTTGTAATGTTTTTATGATATAATGATTTCATGTTGTAGCTAGAATGTAACTTAAGAGATCTATTACAAAACATCACCAAAATAACAACAGAATAGTAAGATCTTGTCCGGTCAAACCATGTCAGAAGCCACGCTCATGAACTTTCTGGGTTACCTAGAAAGCTCATCCGGGAACTTTCTGCTTGGTTTGACCATCCACTAAATGCAATATGTTTGTGATAAAAGCGATCTAAGAGCATTAACATGTAGTATAACTACCATACTATAACTTTAATACAACAACAAACACTAATCAACAACAATTTACAAGATCAGAGGCGTCAAAAGTCTTGTTAGACCGTTTCTGGGCAGTTTCTGGGTTACCCAGAAACGCCCAGTCATGGCCGGTCAACGGATTTTGTCCTAAATTATCTTGTAATATGTTTATCATACTACAAGAGTAAAGCTTTAAACATCAAAAACACATAACAGACTGACATCTACAAGGTCTGACATTCGTTGTCAGACAACAAAAAATATTTTTTTCTAGATTTTGAAGAACACTAAATTCGAGTATCTAGATGTTATGGATCTAACATCTAGCAACCCAGATCATCATTATACACTATATATAACATGTTTAACACAAAATATTTAACATCTAACAACAGATCAATGGTCAGATTTTTGGGTAGGGTTTTATACCTTACGATCCAATTCTTGATTCTGGCTACTGATGTTGTTATATGTATTAGTGGGGCTTGTTTTGGAACTGATATAGCAAGAAATTTCAGAGGTATGGAGCTTGAGAGAGATTGGTTGAGTGTTGTACAAAAATTAAGTTAGTAAATGATTTTTCTCTCTCTCCCAATCTATAAATACAAGTCTTGGATGCATGTATGGCTGAGCATAGAGGCTGATTGCTGGCATTATAGAGCACATGGAGTGGTTAGGTTTGGTGAACCACTCACCTAAGGTCAAAACCTACATGTTAGCCTCAATAATGCACATAAGGGTATAATGGTCATTTGGCTTTCCAATTAATGGCATAAATGTAATCCTTACAAACCCTTAGGGTTTGACCCTTAGGGTTTGACCCTAAGATTTTTCAAAAGTTAGCTTTCTAGAATTTCAGTTAGGGTTTAAATAAAAATAAATATTAGCTTCCTCAAAATGCAATTTAGAGATTTCTAATTATAATTAGTTTTCTAATTACATAACTTGAACATTTTGGTTTTAAAGTCCACTAATTATAATTAATCTTGCTAATTTAGCAATTAGGGTTTACAATTAGTAATTAAGTTTGATAATTACTAATTAGGGTTACTAAATATAAAAATTAGGGTTTCTAATTTCATGATTAGGGTTTCTAACAATAATTAGGGTCTTTCCTAATTAATTAAACTTACACATTAGGTTTAATAATTTATTAATTATCGTTAAACGTGCCGAACTAGCGATTAAGGTTTACATTTAACAATTAGGGCTTATAATTTCGAAGTTAGGGTTCCTAATTTAAAAATTAGGATTTACTAATTTGGATTATAATTCTAACACTTATTATAATCACATTAACACAATTTTTGACCGATCTTTATTCCGGTTTAAGACCAAATCAAAGTACTACTAGGTTTTCTACCGATATACCATAATTGACCAACCATTATCAATACGTACATACAGTACATATTTATAGCACTGAAAAATCAAAATATAATTAATATTATATTATTATTCTCATGCCTTGATTAAAATCCAAAAATTAGGGTTTGGATTCCATATCTGATTTATTCTTCATATATAACATTATTAATTAAGTTAAAAATAATTAACTTAATTAATCTAACATAAATTCATATAATAAATAAATAATTATTATAATAATTCTAAAAATCTTTTCATATATTATTTAAATAATATATAATCATATTTTTATGGAAAATAATTAATAAAAATATTTCTACTATAAAATTAATTATTATAAGAATATACTTTATAATAATCAATAATTCTGAAATAAATTATTTTTAATTGTTTATGTAATAAATATATTTTTATTTATCACATAAATACATACGCTTTATCTTGTACAAATCCTCATCTTTAAAATAATATTAATAAAAAAAATTATATGCAAAATTTCTGATTTTATTTATATAGAAAATATCGGGTTGTTACAAAGACTGGATAATGGTTATGGAAGACGAACTTGAACAATTCACTAGAAACAAAGTATGTGGGTTAGTCCCACAACCCGAGGATGTTTCAATTATTGGAACTCGATGGGTATTTCATAATAAACTTGATAAAAGTGGAACTGTTGTACGTAATAAGGCAAGATTAGTTGCACAAGGGTATAATCAAATGGAAGGTATTGACTATGATGAAACATATGCTCCTGTTACTAGAATTGAATCTATTCGTATATTATTAGCATTTGCATGTCATAAAAATTTTAAGTTATTTCAAACGGATGTCAAATATGCGTTCTTAAATGGTGTTATAGAAGAGAAAGTTTATGTTAAACAACCTCCGGGCTTTGAAGATTTTATTCATCCTGAATATGTTTATAAATTATATAAAGCTTTATATGATTTAAAACAGGCCCCTAGAGCTTGGTACGAAACACTGAGTAAATTTTACTAAATAATGATTTTAAACGAGGAACTGCTGATACTACTTTATTTACTAAAAATAAGAATGATGATATTCTGGTAGTTCAAATATATGTTGATGATATTATTTTTTATTTTACTGACATTATTATGTGCAATGATTTCTCTGAAAGTATGAGTAAAGAATTTGAAATGAGTATGATGGGAGAATTGAACTTCTTCCTTGGATTGCAAATCAAACAAGGAGAAAAAGTGTTTGCAAATGTGCCAGGTTTCAAGCTAATCCTAAAGAATCTCCCCTGACCGCAGTAAAAAAGATTTTTCGATATCTTAAAGGAACAACTAAATTAGGCCTATGGTATCCTAAGGATCAACCATTTAATCTCGTATGTTTTTCAGACTCTGACTATATATGTCATCATGTCGATCGAAAAAGTACCAGTGGTACTTGTCAATTTCTAGGAGGATGTTTAGTTTCTTAGTTTTCTAAGAAACAGACCTCGGTATCTATTTCAACCACCGAAGCTGAATATATTGCTGTTGCATGTTGCTGTGCTCAAATACTATGGATGAAACAGACGCTTGCTGATTATAACTTGAAATTTGACTGTGTGTCAATTCTGTGTGATAATACAAGGTACTATCAATCTCAGTAAAAATACTGTTTTGCATGCTAGGTCAAAGCATATAGACATTAGGCATCATTTTTTACGTGATCATGTTAATAACGGAATTATTAAGCTAGAACACATTGACACTGAATTAAATGTAGTTGATATATTCACTAAACCACTAAGTTCGGAAAGATTTTGTAAATTATGAATTGAATTAGGCATGCTAGATATTTTGTCTTAATTTTGCTTAACACATATTTATTAATTTTTAATTAGATTATATATTATTTCTATATATTTATATAGTAATTATTATAAAACCAAAACATTTATATATTTTATTTAACCATATTTATTTTACTAATTTTATAAATAATATTTAACATTTTATTTTTTTAAATTAATATATATATACATATATCAAAAATTGATCTGAACCATTCATTAAAGTACAAAGTCAATGGCTATCTGGACCTATCCGCTCCTTCCCTATCAAGCCAATCAGATTCAAGCATCAGGAAGCACACGGATCACCACCTGATACCTTCGATCAAAACAAAATCTTCATCTCAGCCGTTGGATCTAAGTTATTTCAAGAAGCACAACTGTTCATCTTCAGATTAAATCCAAGCCTTCAATTTCAATTTAGATTAATTTTCCACCGTTGGATCAAGAAGGTGAGTCGAACTATATATATAAAATTTTAATTTTTTAATTCATTTTCTACTCTCCTTTCTCTCTCTTCTCATTTCTCACGTCTGATTCTCTCTCGTCTCTCAACTCATTGGTTCTCTCTTTTCTCTTATCTTCTCATCTTCTCCGATCTCTGTTCTGTCTCTCTTCTTCTCTATCAACTCATGCTTCTCATCATCTTAATATGTTTTACGGATTTAGTTGTTGGTTAATCCATTTGATTAATCATGAAAACTCAAAAATTTCTAGAACTCTTTAGGGTTTCGATCGAAGAACAATGAAAATCGTTTCTTTTGATCATACTCTCTTGAATCCACTGAAATTTCTGGTGATTTTTATTTGCAAAGTTTTAGAAAACCCTAATCTCTTCTGAATTTTTACTCAAAATCATCAATTTTTTACTCACTAGCGTAATTTTTTTTACTCACACTCTATTTTTTTCAAACATGTTATGTTCTGAAATAGATAAGATCTGGGAAGTTTTTAGGGTTTCAATCGAAGAATAATAAAAATCGCTTCTCTTATTTCTATATTATGATAAATTTTTGTTCGAAAACAAACCCTAATGTCTTCTGTTCATTTTCAAAAATCTCCTTTTCATACTTTTATCTAATATGATTGTTAACCATAATTTCTGTTTGTCTAAACCTTCTCTGGTTTATCTTTTGGAAAAGCACTCTTAATTTTTTTGACATCTATGTTTTTAGGGTTTTGATAGAATGCATTTTTTTATAACTTCCTGGTTCATTGATTTGAAAACCCATCATTTTTTTAAAACCCTTACATCATAACAGTGCATGCTTACAATCGTTCTCTAAAATTCTTTAAGAATTTTTTTTAAATCACCAAGTTTTGTCTAAGCTTCCACTGGATCATCATTTTGTTTCGGTCTTTAAAATCATTCTTTGAAAATTTTCTGACAGATCTGTGAAGTTTGTGATTTGGGGTTTCACTTTCTTAAAAACGTTTTCTTTTGAAACGCTACAATCTCAACATTTTTTTTACCAGTGTTAATTTTCAAAAATTTTACCCTAAACCTATTTTTAACTCCATTCAACTTTAGCTAAAAATCTGTATTGTTATCTTGATTTGTCAAAATTGGAATTTTTCTATTTATACATATTATATATTCCTATATACATATTATATATATATATATATATATATATATATATATATATATATATATATATATATATATATATATACCTATGTGTCTGTGCACTTCTGCTTGGGTGAATGAGGTTCTCATTGAGAAACTGCCTAAGGATGAGCATATCACATTTACTACCTATATGGAACTGGTATAATATTTTGCTTTTCACTCAGGTATAACCCTCCATTTTTAAGTACTGTTTACTATGAATTGTGTGGATACTGATGTCCACTGGGTTTATTTTTTAATGTCTTATATATTGTGTGGATACTGATGTCCACTGGGTTTATTTATTGCACTAACTGTTGTGTGATCTATCTTCCTGAGATTTGCTAAAAATGTTAGATTTTACATACTACCTGCCTCTATACATTTTTTCTCTCAATGTCAGTCCTGTATCCTCTGATATAATTAGGGTCCATCCCTCTCTATAAACCAATCCTTTGCCGTGTTTTACTAAAGAATATTTTAAATGATACATACTGCTGCATTCTTTTGTAATCATTGTTGAAATTGACTGAACTTAATTGTTCTCTCTGTTAACTATATGACATGTGGCTCATCTATGTTACTGTTTTTCCTACCCACTTAAATAAAAGTTTTAAATACTTATCAACCTTAATGTTTAACTTAAATGATTTCTATTCCTCACTACTGTTTACAGTATAGTCATATTACTTATTACTACATAATTCTATTAACTACAACTCTTACTACATTTCGTGTATGTTGCCAGCAGCATATCATCACATTATCCCTCTCTATTTATATATATAAGTTCTTTCAAAAATGGTGCATTCATAGTCATATGTCCAGTCCTTACTGAGTCTAATCCTCTCACATATCTTCCTTACTTCTGTACTAATAATGTCAAACCTCTTTTCATCTAAACGAAAAACACTTCCTCTGCATTCTGAGTTACAGTTTTCTAATTATGTTCATCACCTCACTACTGCATCTGCACAATCTAAATATAGGACTATGAGACACAATATGTGTCCAGGGAATGTCATTACGTTTTATAGTTTTCCAGACTTGTTCGAAAAATTTAAAAATGTTGGGTGGGAATGCTTGGTAACTTTCTACGGTAAATCAATATATCCTAGTCTTATAGCTGAATTCTACTCTCATATGGAATTTTCTACAGATCCTTCTAGTTTGTTAAAAAGCATCACTACTTGCATTCAAGGTCAGACATACATTATTGATGAATTGTTTCTTATACATGCACTTCAACTGCATCCCTCTACTTTAGAATTACCTAGGATCAACTTCTATCTTCATCCATCCGGCATTTCTGTAGAAGAATGCATGTTATTTAAGCACAACTTGTCTGTTGTGACTGATCAAATGGTGTCTGCATTATTATTTGATTTTCCTTGCAAAATTGGATTGGAGTTTCTTACTGCTGAGTGTCAATTTTTGGGTAAAATTATGAGAAACAACTTCATGCCTGTTAGTGATGATAGGAAACTGCTGCCCATTGATTTGGAAATCATCAAGAGTATTTTGAATGAGTGCATGCCTTATAACTTTCCCTATTTTTTACTATCATCCTTTGAATTCTGCTTCCATAACAACCGTCTTGGATTTGGTTTGTTTCTTACTCATATTTTCATTTATCTGGACATCCCTGTGTCACAACATCAGTCCCAACTTGTTCCCACCAGTAACATTGTCGCCCATTTAAATCTGCCACCTTAGTCCTTAATAGTGTTTAAACCTGTTGATCATGAGGTTATTGAAACCAACATTAACATGGATACTAAAATTGATTCACTTAATAGCATGAATCAGCTTCTTCTACACAACCAAACTTTTTTGTTAGAAAAGGTAGAAGATGTGCAGTTATCTTTACATGCTGTTAAGTCCATGGAATGTTTTCTCATGGAGAACAATAGACTGGTTATGGGTTATACATACATACATATATATATATATATATATATATATATATATATATATATATATATATATATATATAGGGGAATATGGAGGTGCACAGCCATGCAACTTTTAAAGTTACACGGTCTACGATCGTAGAGTAGTCACTCCACGATTTGTGAATTCAATCTACTATCGTCAAATCGTGGACTACTCTACGATAGTAGATTGAATTCACTCAACTATCTGTGGACTACTCTACAATAGTAGAGTGAAATCACTCTACGATCGTAGACCGTGTAACTTTAAAAGTTACACGGCTATGTATCTCTATTTTTGCCATATATATATATATATATATATATATATATATATATATATATATATATATATATATATGGAATGATTTTATTCTTGAGATGAATGTTTATTTTTTAATACATATGATGATATGTATGATAATAAATGGGGTTGATTATGGACTATTGACCAATGTGATTGGATTTATTTTGGTTGGATGTTTGAATGAATGAGTTTTATTAAATGGGGTCTGCGTACCTCGTCTTTTCTTGTTTTCTTCTTGATGTAATTTCTATCTCTCTCCTATGTACTTTCCCTTGATTGCTGATCAAGGTTTCTATTTAAATTAAATAGTTTAATTGTAATAGGATTAGTTAGAATTTTTTCGAAGAACCGGAGATCAAGGAGCAAGGAGAGCTCGAAGACCCGTTTGTAATGAAGCCCGGGTTTAAATGTAATAGTTATATTTAAATATTTATTCTTGCATCCTAGGGTTTGACCTTTTGGTTCACTTGATGACTCTAGTGAACCAAACTAGAATAAAAGTCCATAATCAATCCAGGTAGAATATAGTATTCTATATTTGCATGCTAGTATTATATATATATATATATATATATATATATATATATATATATATATATATATATTATGCAAACATGCTTCGCATGTTCAATAATATGACGCGCATTTTATATATATATGTGCATGCACGCTAAACAAGATGGGACAAATAATAACATATCCCTCAAAGTTTTTACATATTAAGTCTTAAGCGTTCAAAGATATTTAGAATATCGAACGTCGCCTTCTAGCATGATAAAATTAATAGAGTATTAAATATTTAATATGAGTTTGTTGTGTTACCACAAGGCAAGTATTAAGTATTTAAGATGTTAATTTATCACATTTGATGCTTATAAAGAAAATTGAATAATATTATTTTGTTGTGTCACCACAAGGACAATATTTTTCCTTTTTGAATATATGGAAGTGCTAGGCTGGACTTAACTTAGATAATTTTGATTCGGATATGCCACCACTTGATCAAAATAATCCAAGAGGCAAAACATAAGGAGTTACATGATGATGTAATTGACAAAGAGTTGTCTACCTATTTATTTATGTATACTTTGTTGTGTCACCACAAGCCTATATATATTTAAAATGAGATCCTTATTCTCACTAGCAAAAAACTGTAATCAGATTTTGCCGAACTATATAATGAGGGTAATATAGTTTGAAGAAAATAGTGGGAGATACCGGTTTAAAATAAGACCTAATTTATTTTGATAATTAATTAAATAAATATTTGATAAAATATTATCTTTTCACATGTAGAATTTGAAAATGTCACATTCACTAATTTCATTGTGTAGCATACTTGATGCTAACAAGCTGACCAGACCAAATTACACGGACTAGTTAAGGAATCTGAGAATTGTTCTCATTGCTGAAAAGATTTCTTATGTCCAAAATTCGCCCGTACCTACAAAAGTTGCAGAAACAGCCTCTGAGGAAGAGATTTCTACTTTTAAACAGTGACAAGATGATGCATCTGTGGCTCAATGCATCATGCTCGTATCCATGAGTAACTAGCTTCAGCGTCAGCATGAAACCATGGATGCTCCTGCTATGCTACTGCACCTGCAAGAATTGTATGGTGAGCAAAGTAGGACTGCTAGATATGAAATACTAAGGAGCTCTTACGATCTCAGATGACCAAGGGTACTACCATTGAGACTCATATCTTAGAGATAATCAATCTGATTGAACATCTTGGACAGCTTGGGTTCATCATGGATCGGGAGTTGAGTCAAGATTTAATCTTGCAGTCACTCCCGAACACCTTCTCATAATTTGTTGTGAATTTCCACATAAATAAGTTAAATGTCAGCTTGCCTGAATTACTTAACATGTTGAAAACTGCTGAAGGTCACTTCCCATCCAAGAAGAACCATGTCTTACTGGTGGATGATTCTTCCAAGAAAAATAAGAGGCCTAAGGTATCTTCGGAAAAGAAGAAATCGAAGAAGGCTAAGGGAAAGGCTAAAGTGAAGGATCAAAAGAAACATGATCCAGCTAGCAAAGGAATTTGTTTCCATTACAACAAGTTGGTTAACTGGAAGAGGAACTGCAAGGATTATCTTGCGGAACAAAAGTAGAAGAAGCTTGGAGAAGCTTCTAATCCTAATCAAGGTTTGTTTATGATTGAAAATATACTTCAAATTGAACAAACTAATAAATGAAAAAGAGATTATGTTAATTATACCTATATGTGGCACTGTAGACTTGGTCATATTAATGAAACAAGATTATCCAAGTTGCATAAAGATGGGCTCCTAGAGCTATCGGATTATGAGTCATATCCAACTTATGAATCTTGTCTCATGGAAAAAATGACTAAATCTCCTTTTAGTGGAAAAGGAGAAGGAGTTACAGAGTTGTTAGCATTGGTACACACAGATGTATGTAGACCTATGACAATGAATGCACGAGGAGGGTATTCTTATTTTATTACATTCACTGATGATCACTCAAGATTTGGATATGTGTATTTAATGAAATACAAATCTGAATCATTTAAAAAATTCAAAGAGTTCAGAAGTGAAGTAGAGAGGCAAACTATCAAGAGTATTAAGATTCTTTGATCAGATCGAGGAGGTGAATACTTAAGCGGTGAGTTTCTCAATTGTCTTAAAGAAAATGGTATAATCTCACAATGGACTCCACCAGGGACACCACAATTCAATGGTGTATCTGAAAGGAGAAATCGAACATTATTGAACATGATTCGATCCATGATGAGCTTTACTGATCTTTCAGTTTCCTTCTGAGGATATGCCCTAGAATCAGCTGCATACCTACTTAACAAGGTACCTACCAAATCCGTCCCTAAAATCCCATATGAGTTATGGACAGGGAGGAAACCAAATCTTAAGCATGTTAAGACTTGGGGTTGTCCAGCTTATGTCAAAAAGTTTGAAAACGATAAGCTATAGACTAGATCCGACAAATATAGATTTATGGGATACCCTAAAGAAACATCAGGGTATTATTTATATCATCCAACTGATCAAAAGGTGTTTGTTATGAAATATGCTACCTTCTTAGAAAAAAAGTTTATCCTTGAAGGGGTCAGTGGGAGTAAGATATATCTTGAAGAGGTTCAAGAACCACAAAATACTATAGATCAAGTCAGGTACCTAACCAAGTAGAGATTCCTTCTATACCACACCCTATTCATAAATCTAGAAGAGTATCGAAGATACCTGATAGGTATGAACTTGTCATAGAGGATGACGATGAGGTACACATCATAGATGATGATGATCCATTAAATTACAAGTAGGCTATGAGTAGTAAAGACTCAGAGAAGTGGCAAGAAGCCATAAAATCCAAGATGGACTCCATGTATGAAAACAACTTTGGTTTCACCACCTGAAAGAATTAAGCCTAATGGGTGTAAATGGGTCTTGAAAAGAAAGATTGGAGTAGACGGCAAGGTAGAGACCTATAAGGCCCAACTGGTCATAAAAGGTTTTAAACAAAGACAAGGAGTTGACTATGATCAAACCTTCTCACCAGTAGCAATGCTCAAGTCCATTAGAATTTTGCTTGCGATTACAGCTTACCATGACTACAAAATCTGGCAGATGAACGTGAAAACGGCCTTCCTCAATGGGAAACTTGAGGAGGATGTGTATATATCACAGCCAGAGGGATTTGTTTCAAAGGTTGAAACAAATCAAGTCTTTAAGCTACAACGATCCATTTATGGATTAGAGCAAGCTTCTCGTAGGTGGAACATCCGTTTTAATGAGACAATCAAAGAGTTTGATTTTATTAAAAATGAGGATGAACCATGTGCGTACAAGAAGGTTAGTGGGAGTGTTATTTTATTCCTTGTATTATATATTGATGATATATTACTGATAGTGAATGATATTCCTATGCTTCAATCAATTAAAATCTAGTTATCTAAACACTTCTCCATAAAGGACTTGGGAGAAGCATCCTATATTTTTGGGATAAAGATCTATAGAGATAGATCTAAAAGGATGATTGGATTATCCCAAGGAACGTACATTGACTCGAAGCTAAAGAAGTTTAGAATGGAAAATTCCAAAAGAGGTCTCATGCCGATGAGCCATGGAATACATCTCTCCAAGAAATAGGCCCCAAAGACACTTGAGGAGAGAAACCGTATGAGTAAGATTCCTTTTGCTTCAGTAATAGGATCTATCATGTACGGTATGATATGTACTAGACCAAATGTCACTCACGCACTTAGTGTAACAAGTTGATATCAGTCGAATCCAGAAGAAGAACACTGAAAGGCAGTACAAAATATCCTAAAGTACTTAAGAAGAACTAGGGATGTGTTTCTTGTCTACGGTGGGTCTGAATTAAAACTAGAGGGCTTTACAGACTCAAGTTTCCAAACGGATCAAGGTGAAAGTAAATCCATTTCGGGGTATGTGTTTACCTTAAACGGTGGCGCAGTGAGTTGAAAGAGTAAGCAGCAAACAGTTGCTGATTCAGTGACAGAGGTAGAGTACATAGCTACAAGTGAAGCTGCAAAGGATGCTGTTTGGATGAAGAAGTTCATAACCGAACTTGATGTGGTTCTTAACATTAAAGGACCAATACCATTATTCTGTGACAACATCGGAGATGTTGCACAAGTTAAGGAACCCAGGTCTCATCAGAAATCCAAACACGTGTTGCGACTATTTCATTTGATCAGGTATATCATTGAAAGAAGAGATGTCACCCTGGAGCGTGTGGACTCTCAAGACAATATTGCAGATCCATTTACTAAAGCATTAACACAATAGCAGTTCGATCGTCACTTAGAGAAGATGGGTATGAGATACCACGACGATTGGCTTTAGTGCAAGTGGGAGATTGAAAGTAGTATGATACAAGCTAATCAAGTATGATGATAAAGCATATACTTTGTAATCAATCTTATTTATTTATTAATAAAAGAATTATTTATTAAAGGCATTTATTATCTACATGGTGTTGTTTTTAATAATATGTGATAAACCTATAGTTTTAAGCAATATTTTTAGAATCATTATGAGATCATGCTAATTAGATCTAAATTCTTAGATAGCTTAAAACTAAATTGTTCTCAATCAATGTATTATTAAAAAAGGGATTAGTGAATCCGGATAGATTGGTACATATGTTGCTTGCTCATTGGATAAGGATGATTGATCTCATGATCATTTGTGTGGAGACACTAAAGTAAGTATATAGGTGCTTATTGGAGAATAAGTTCACTGAACGTGACTCGCTAAGAAATACTTAATGGAGTTTTACTTGCCTGTCAATAGGAATTCCTGTAGTGATAGTAGTACAAATGATCCTTAGACTTGAGATCATCATAGTATCTTATATATAATGAATTGCACTTTGACTTATTCCTTAAGACCCTTAAGGTATATCAAAGAGTATGCTTGGGTGTAATAAGTTATATATGGAGATAATGAATGATCAATAAAGAATCTATCACTTCTAGTAAAAGAAGAGAAATGTCCTATGTGATTCGATAAATGACAACCCAGGAATCCTAGGCCAAGGTGGAGTGAAATTAGAAAGTAGTTTCTAATTTGCATTCATTAGGAGCTATGCATTTGGGAATTGAAATACATATAATTAAATAAAATAAGACTTGACAGTAATTCCAAGTCTTATATTTAATTGAGACATTGTATGGTGGAAGAATTGAATTGTACGATAACTATTTATTCAAAAGTTCTTTTATGATTATGTTAAAATCTATATTATTTAGAAAGTCGTTGATCGCTATGGAGGCTTATCCCTATTGTAGAATAAATTTTATTTATTTAAATATATTAATAGTTTAATTTATTTATTTAAATAAGATTAGAATTGTTCTAATTAATTTATTCACAACCTGTTTAATATGGAGAACCTAAAGAGTCACACTATAAAAGGAAGAATAATTATTTAAAAAGTTAATGACATAATCGTAATAATATGTTAAGTATATTTAATTTAATCTATGGTGATATAATAAATTAAATAGCTTAATATGTATTAGTTAATATTTTGAAAATATTAAATATAAATTAATAAGAGAAGTCTTATTAATATTATTATAATTATTATTATTATTTTAATTTCTAAAAGAGTTTATGAATTAATTTAATATAAGTACTCTCATTTATTCCTAATAGGATTAGGAGGCAAAATTAGTTAAAAGAGATTGATTAATTATCCCTAATAAGATTAGAAAACCCAATTAATTAAAGGAGTTTAATTAAATAAAAAATACCTTGTTTTAATTAAATAGTGTTACCTGATATCTTTATAAGAGGAGTTTTATATCAGATATCAGATATACGTAATTCCAATAGTTGAAGAGTACGCCCCTTTTTCTATATAGATAGGAAAAACTAGGGCTTGAGCCAATACGCCCTTCTTCTTGAAAAGTCTTATTCCTTGGTGGATCATCTCTAGAGGCCATACACTTGGGTGGCCAACATTGATCAAAGGAAGGAATCTACTCGGAGATTCAAAGAGATCGCGGAGAAGTAGGAGTTGAACTTGTACTTGTGGAAGTTCGTATCTACAAGGGTATGATTTCATAACTTCTTATTCTTCATGTTAATTAATAATATGCATAAAGGATGATCCGGGTAATTGGTTTGTGAAAAAAATTTAAAATCTGCTTTTACTTTGCTTTCGCTATTTTTGCAATTTGATTGCGTCTTTGATCTTGACAAAACCTAACACTTTTCTGATATGGTGGAACAGACCGTCGAGGTTTTCATGGATGATTTTTCAATTTTTGGGAGTTCTTTCGAAGACTGCCCACAAAATCTGATAGCCGTCCTGAAAAGATGTGTAGAGACAAACCTAGTGTTGAATTGGGTGAAATGCCACTTCGTAGTGAGAGAGGGGATTATTTTGGGGCATAGGGTATCTGCTTGTGGGATTGAAGTAGACAGAGCAAATATTGATGTTATCGATAATCTACCACTGCCATAATCAGTGAAAGGGGTAAGGAGTTTTCTGGGGCACGCGAGATTTTACAGACGGTTCATCTAAGACTTCTCAAATTACCAAGTCACTCTGTAGCTTATTGGAAAAGGACGTGTCTTTCAAGTTTGACGAAGCCTGCCTAGGATCATTTAAATTGTTAAAGGAAAGACTCATCTCAGCTCTTATAGTAGTGGTGTGACGCCCCCAAAATAGGTATACGTCACCCATCTTGAGTCGCCAAATACATGGTACAGAATTCAAATACAACTTAATTATACAACTGTCGTGTAAAATACGACAAAACATAGCTGAGAGTTTTAACAGGAATATTGTCTTCTAGACAGTATCCAAACTCATATTCAATCCTCATTACATTTATTATCATACTAAATAGTGAGGACTGCTAAAATAACCATCTCGGACCGTCACTCTATTTCCCGACTAGTCCCGGCTATGTTCTCATTTCCTGAAGAGAATAATGAAAGCAAAAAGGGTGAGCTCAATTAGTCCAGTAAGAAATATTATGACTAAGATGATGCAGAATAAATTATCGTTAGCCTTCAACAATGTTAAACTGATAAAATACAATAGACATCAAGTTTAACTGCAGCGGAACAAGCAATCCATTAGAAGAGTCAAGTAGAACATGATATTTACTATCTTTAATTATTTAAAAATTTTATCATCAATTTTATCACTGAGACTCAGCTTAATAAATAACACTCATCATCAAATCATCCCTACACTACGGCAAAGGATATTCATTAGTATCATGACCACGAATTTTCCATGCACTATGGGCCAAGGATATTCGTGTTTTCATCAATGGTCATGATCATGCCAACAACTGTCCATCAATGCACTACGGGGCAATGAGGACTATTACCACATCATTTTATAACAATACGGTTATGCTTATACCGAATAATCCCTGGTTATAATCATACCAATCAACAATCTATCTATGCACGTAAGTCACCGATGACTTTCATCACAATATAAGCATGAGGATGATGACAATGATATAAGAATCCAATTAAAAGAAAGCAAAGGATAAATTTTTAAAAATTTATAATTTAATTTATCCAGGACTCAATAATATCCAAATTATCAACATGATACTGCTTTGTGGTGTAAAATTCAAGAATATTATTGTATCAAAAATGATTTGGACATAAAAGAAATCTAATTTGTCATGAATAGTACCGCGGATGAATAGTAACTGGGTGAATAGTATCCCATGAATAGTAATTTAAGATTAGTACCCTGTGAATAGTAATCCAGCATAAAAAGTTTAGAACTTTTCAAGAATGCTCAGAATAATATTTTCATAAAAAGATACTGAATAAAGCGCAAATATCAAGGATATTCTACTAATTTCATGGAGTATAGAAGCCAAAACTTAACAAAATGAGTATAGAATTCGAAATCTGGAACGAAATAATATTACTTACATACTACAAAGTATGGAAGAAAATATTATTTCATACGAATATTGAACAAAAATAATATCCCTTACCTTAAAAAGAAGAGTATTTCAACTGATATAGTAGGGATATTCTTGAAGAAAACTTGAACTATTTTCTACGCTCAAAGCTTCCTTAAACTCTAAAGAAATATGCTCAATATTATAGAAGAAGAATTCTCTGATTCTGGTGTGATTTTTAATTCTAACTAAGCATCCTATTTATAGGAGAATGGAAAGGATACTATTTGAATTTTTTTCTCACGGACCAAAAGTACAATCATGGGTGCCACACGAATTCGGCTAATTTCTGAAAAATTTTGATTTAATATGCAACATAATGCAATAAAATATTCTAATTAAACAAAAACTTTAAATAAAATATAATATATTCTATTTATAATCAAATAAAACAAAACTTATATATATATATATATATACCGAATAATTTTCTATCGATTATTTTGAAAAATGGGTAAGTGGGGGTCCATAAAATAAGCCAAATTTACATCAAATACTTCATAAAAATTCCTTCAATATTTTTAATAATATTTATCATCATTATTATAATTCGCAATATTTAACAACCAGATCGTTCCCAGGGAAGATGAGACTTTTCGATAAGAATTTCTCCCTATTGGCGCGCAATTAGGTGACCAAACCTCTCCTCGATAGAACTTTCTAGACATCGTCAATATTACAAATAATAATATGAATAACTTTATCGTCTCAATTATTGATTTAATAATATAAAAAATATTGACAATAATTGAATCAAATAACTTGAGATACTATGCAGCAATTACTGTTGTAATAATTGAATAAAATTGAATGACTTCTCACGTAAGCATCAATAATCAATACCGTATGATACTATGCACAACACGTATTACTGTACTTTTTATCACTGTGTATTTCAATAGTTAACGGTAAAACATCCGTCGTTACTTTTATAAAAGATATTTCAGTCGTTTTCTAACTCCAACAATAATTTTGTTATTGGGTCCACCAATGATTGTGCCGTCATACGAATATTTTCTGTTAAAACGAATATTCTCCGACCAATCGAATATTTTATGACAACTTGCTTACTTTACAAAATTTATAAATATTATCCACAACTATGATATTATATTAAATCCACACCGTAATATTCAAAAATGATAATTCGAGAAAATAATCTTTATTCATAAAAGTTGGGGTCATACAAGTGGCTCTTGACTGGACCTTTCCGTTTGAACTTATGTGCGATGCCAGTGATTTTGCTATTGGAGCAGTGTTGGGACAACAAAGGGAAAAGGTGTTTCACATTATTTACTATGCCAGTAAAACCTTGACTGATGCTCAACGTAACTACACCACGACTGCGAAAGAGCTTCTGGCAGTAGTACATACCTTTGATAAGTTCCACTCACATCTCATCGGAACCAAAGTTATCATGTATACTGACCATTCGACAATAAAATATCTAATCTCTAAGAAAGATGCCAAGTCGAGGTTGATTAGATGGGTCCTCCTCCTCTAAGAATTCGATTTAGAGATTCGTGATAAAAAAAAGAATTAAAAACCAAGTTGCGAATCACTTATCGAGATTGGAAAACCCAACTCATTAGGGGGATGATGAGATAGATATCAATGACTTATTCTCGGATGAGCAGTTGTATGTTGTTCAAAGCATAGCACCGTGGTACGCAAACTTCACAAATTTTGTCGCTTGTAATGTAATGCCCCCTAACATGACCTATCAACAGAGGAAGAAATTCCTAAATAATGCGAAGCATTATCTGTGGGACGAGCCATTCCTGTTCAAATAATGTGCATACCAAAGCCTGTGAAGATGTCTGCCTGAGGAAGAAATTGAGGGTGTTCTCCATCACTGTCATTCCTCGAACTATAGAGGGCATTTTGGTGGACAAAGAACAGCAGCAAAGGTGTTCCAATCTGGTTTCTACTAGCTGACTTTGTTTAAGGATGCTCATCTTTATGTATCACGTTGCGATAATTTCCAGAGAGTAGGAACCATTTCAAAAAGGCATGAAATGCCTCTGCAAAATATTCTGGTGGTAGAACTGTTCGATGTTTGGGGCATAGACTTCATGGGCCCCGTTTCTGTCCTCGTACAATAATCTCTATATACTAGTCGCTATAGACTATATATCTAAGTGGGTGGAAGCCGTTACCTTGCCTACTAACGATGCCAAGGTCGTGCTAAATTTCTTGAGAAAGAATATATTTACCCGATTTGGCACACCTAGGGCAATTATTAGTGACGAGGGCTCACATTTCTGCAATAAGTACTTTAAAGCCTTTCTCGCTAAATATGGGGTATCCCATAAAATTGCCAATGCCTATCATCCGCAAACAAGTGGACAAGCAGAGGTATCAAATAGGGAAGTTAAGCGCATTCTAGAGAAGATTGTGAACCCTAACAGGAAGGATTGGTCTAAAAAGCTGGATGATGCCTTGTGGGCGTATCGCACTGCCTATAAAACGCATATCGGAATGTCTCCGTATAGGCTTATTTATGGTAAGGCATGTCATCTCCCAGTCGAATTGGAGCAAAGTGCTTATTGGGTGATTCAAAAGCTTAACTTCGATTTAGATACAGCAGGTGAGAAGAGATTGTTACAACTGAACGAATCAGACGAGTTTCAACTCCAAGCGTATGAAAATGCTAAGTTGTACAAAGAGAAGATAAAGAGGTGGCAAGACAAAAAGATAGTGGAAAGAGATTTTGAAGCGGGACAGAAAGTGCTTCTCTTCAACTCCTGATTGAAATTGTTCCCCAGGAAGTTGATGTCCTGATGGTCGGGGCCGTTCAAAATAGCCAAGGTATATCCTCATGGTGCAATTGAGGTTGAAGACCCAAACTCTAACAAAACTTTTAAGGTGAATGGGCAACGCCTTAAACACTACCGGGGTGGTGAGGTCGATTGTCAGAACATTTCCATTACACTGGGTGACCCGATGTAAGACGGGGGAATATTCAAGCCGACGAATTTAAAATAAGCACTCAGTGGGGAGGCAACCCCATCTCAGTATCAAATTCTCTATTTCTCTTTGCTTCTGTCAAGATTTACATTACATCTCATCTTTATAGTTTGTTAACATAGGTTTCAGTATGTTTATTGCTAGTAGTGTTTTATCTAGTATGTATGTCGAGCTGGTTTGCATGAGGGCATATTCTTATTAATGCATGTTATTGTGTGTATATAATATTTTGGGTATCTGCAGTAATATGAGTTAAATTAGTTAATTATGTGGGTTTTATTAGTTTTCGTGTTGCTTTGTTAGTTGTGACAGCTTATACTTGACTTGGCATGTGCAGGAGAATACTCTGTCTTGGGTTGGCTAAGGGACGGCGCTGTGGTGCCTGTGTGTAGCCGAAAACCAGCGTTGTAATGCCAGCTTTAAAGCCCAGTTTTGCAAGACAATGCTGTAACGTCTAAAATAGCTTAGCAAGCAGCGCTGCAGCGCCACCGTCACACCCAGTCTACTGGAAATATGAGCTGCATCGCCTGTGTTACCTTAGAAACCAGCGATGCAGCGCCATCATCTTGGCAAACCTATTGGAAATACACCCTGCAGCGCCATCTTTTTGCATGTGTCAAGTGCTGCAGCACCACTTTAAAATCCAACATTAAATACCAGCGTTGCAGTGCCATTAGCGAGTTTCAGTTGATTAAGTAGGGCTGATCTCGGTTTCTTTTCCCATTTCTCCCCAGCCTCTCGACAGACTCTTCCCCCCCATCTCTATAGCAATTTATCAAGCTTCTATACTATATGCCCTAACCCATCATCCTTGGAATTAAGCTTCGTCCACATCAATTACTGAGGACTCTCACAAGGTATTCTTCTCCATTCACTCCGAGGTAATTGGGTACTAGGGTCTGCAACTTTTTATTCTAATATTGGAATTGTTACTAGTATTGCTTGGTTTTGGTTGTTCATTGCTTTGGTTTGCTACTGGTACTATTTTGAGTCACTATTTGAGACACTTGTAGTTAACAAGAATCTAGGTTAGGTCTATAAACCCTAGTTTTCAGTTGCGCATGCCAAGTGTTCGATGAATTGCTCAAGAGAAAGTGAATTGGCATCTTAGCTTGTTTGGACAATCATTGGTTTCTTATCAGGTGTTGGGGGCAAGGTGATTGATTTAGTAGGAGTATTACATTTTGGGGACTGCTCTTCACCTTGTGTGTGTCTTTTGACTGAAAATTTTTGAAATGGCACCAAAGAAGCAAAAGCTTAGCATTAGGGGATCATAATCATCCATACCGCATTGGGATCGTACGCGGTTCATTAGCAAGGAGGCATCTGACAAATACTACACCATTCTGGCTAGTAAGAGCCTGGTGCTAGAGAGAGGTCTCAGGCCTGATGCACGGCTTGATGGGTAGCTATTTACTTTGATCGCTTATAGGAGTTGGACACATTTCACCCGACAGCCTTTGTCCCTAGTCATTGCTCTAGTGAAGGAGTTCTACGCCAACTCCTCGGCTGAGGGGAGTTTGGCGGTTCAAGTCAGGGGTAAGACAGTACAGTTTGATAAGAGAATAATTAACGCCTATTTCCAGATGCCTTGTTATGACAAAGATTATCTAGCGGACGATGTGCGCAGCTATGATGCAGATGACATAGTCAAGAGGTTGTCTAAACCTGATACCACTTAGAAAATAAATGGGTACATGGGAGAGAAATCTAGTTTTGCACACATCGAGCTCTCGCGCTATAGGAAGGTGTGGTATAGCTTTATCATCCACAACTTGATGCCGACCAAGCACGTCAGTGATGTGACTAGAGAGAGGGTAGTGCCGCTATTTGCTATAGTCACCGGGTTAAAGATTGACGTAGGATCACTTATTTAGGAGTATATTCTTAAGGCTTTACGAGGCAGCACTTCGGTGCTTCTGTCATTACATTCCTGTTCCAGATAGCTGAGGTACCCGTAGCATCGGATGAGATACTCCTACCTCCTATGGAGATTATCGATCATGCCATTATTACACGATACAGAGTCTGGGAAGGTGCAGTTTCTCATCCACGCGGTGAGGGCTTCCTACCTTCCTCTCAGCCCCCACCTCCTTCTTTAGAGGTTGGCACATCTGCACAACCTATAGAGCTAGGGTCTTCCGCATCTGATCAATTGGCGGAGATATTGGCATCCATGAACCTCCTACACCAGAAGGTGGACCAGCAGGGTAGGAGGATCGATGATGTGGCTCAAAGGCAGGATCTTTTTATGCAGCATCACGAGAAGTTTGCCAACACAGTGGAGAGCATTTATGTTGCATCTGGTGGGGAAGAAGCAGACTTGATGTCATTCCAGTTCCTTGTGCCCCCTATATGCCCTCCATATCCCCCACCATCGTCGACCGTGGATAAAGAAGAGAATGATGATGATGCTGAGTAACCTGACCTTAGGGAAGCCTTCTCGTATTGATTTATATATGCTTAGCAATGAGGGCATTGCTCATTTTAATTCTAGGGGTGTTTTATCAGTTTTCTTCGATCTATTGACATGATTAGGTTGCCATCAGTAGTATTTTTTTTATGTTTTAGCAATATTTTGGGGGCTTTCTGTTTGTATTGCAGTCATGTATGAACTGCAGATAACATCTTTTGGGCTGTCTAACCTTAGACTTATGTTTACTATATTTTCTTTGATGTTTGGATGCATGAACAAATTTTTATTATTCTATGGCTTTATTTAGCATTGTATGGATGCATGAGCGGCTTTTAGTTTTAGCACGTTTTTTTATAGCCATCTTTTGGGATTTGTGCAGATTGGTATACTTGATGCCATGTTATGGCTTTACACTATTTCGAGCTGGTATTATTGCAAGGGTTTACTTGATCTTTGATCTTATCATGCTATGGTTTTTGATTAACCCTATCTCCCTTTCTTTAACTGTTGATATGCTGGGTATGGGTTTTATAGATTATAATTTTTTGATTGTGGCTAATGATAAGTGTCAGGTGATTATGACTATTTCTAAGAGTTTGTGTCAAACGTGTATGGATGAGGGGTTAGTTTAGTTGATAAGTTGAGACTGTTATTGATCCATTCTTCTTAGCGAGCACCGACCAACTGTTATAACTAGTTATATTTCAAATATAGTTTGCGTGGTTATTGTTTTGAAAATGCGTTCACTCTGTTGAACTTACATGATTACAAGGTAATAAAAGACTTAGACGCTTATACAGATTCGGATCTTGGATTCTGGCATGTTTGAAAAAAAAATATTAAAAAAAATTAAGAACATTATCTGACTTAGTTTGATTACGTGGCCTTTGTTACTCGAGTTATTAGATCTATAGGGGTGTTCTACACTTAGTGCCCTAAAGTCATCTGGCTTAGGAGTCATTGATCAAAAGCTCATTAATGGGCAACTTTGAATAGCCTAAAGTAATTAAGCATTGCACGGTGATCCTAAAGGTTTTGATTGCTAAAATGTATAGAATAAAAGTCTAATTTGGCTTAAGTTGATTACGTGGCCTTTGTTGATCGAGTTATTAGATTCATAGGGATGTTCTACACCTAGTGTCCCAAAGCCATCTGGCTTGGGAGTCATTGATCAAAAGCTCATTAATGGGTAGCTCCGAATAGCCTAAGGTAATTAAGCACTGTACAAGTCAGATTTTAATGTCTTCATGCTAGTGCCTTTTGATCTTTTCTTGCATCTGCGTCTTGTTCTTAATTCTTGTTGATTTCTTGAGTTTACAGAGTTAACATATTGGTTATTACAATCAATTATGTGAGCTTATTTTGAGCAATGATTAGTTAGGATGGTTGGTCTTCACACACACATAGAATGGATCGAATACAGTCTTATGCTTGAAATTGATTGAACCCTTATTTATAAATGTGTTTGTCCTGTTCTCTAAGAGTAGTTATGATTGTGCTTAGAAGCCATGATGTTGGTATACAGTATTATACTTAATTCGCTTTCTTACGTTACTTTGGATGTGGTTGTTCAGATAGTTTGCTTGAGGATAAGCAAAGGCTTAAGTTTGGGGGTATTTGAGGAGTGGGATTTATACCCGTGAATTGGATCCCTTAGTGCTTAAGAAGTTACTTATTCTTCGTGATTTATATAGTTTTTATATTATTTTGCTTAATATATGTCTTGCAGGGCTTATTAGGTCATTTCCAGCTTTCAGAGGAAAAAATGTTAAATTTCCTGTACCGACGCTGCAGTGCCATTGCCAGGTTTAAAACTGGCGCTGTAGTACCACTTCCTGGCTAGCAGTGACATCATTGCAACGTTGCAGCGCCCTAGTTCCTTTACAAACTGGCGCTGCAGCGCCACTTACTGACCGAATGTGTTGACTTAGCATTGTAGCGCCATTCCAAAGCTAAAATTTGGCGCTACAACGCCACCTCTTGTGCCCAGGCAGAAATTAGGTCTTAATGACCTAAAAGCTAAGGAAAATCATATCATTAATTACAAGCAGCCTCCAACATCAGTGGAGATAGATTAGGAGTAGATTTTAAAGCTTTTTAGCTTAGAAGAGAAAGAAGTTGGTCTTCAAGCACTCGAAGCTCATTGCATCCTTCATAGCTCGGACTCTACATGGAGAAGAGAAGACTTGGAGCCAGAAAACTTCACAAAAGGAGTTTTCTTTATCCAAATCTTTCATTCATTTGTGTATTTTTGAGCATGTTGAACACTTTGAAAATGTTAATTATTCCCATAGTTATGAACTAATTACATTTCTAGGATTGCAATGTAACCTATTAATTAACTTAATTGAGTTTCTCTTCTATTTATTATAATGAATTATTTTGGAATGAGTTGTTGTATTTCATGCTTATTTATTGGTTGCTTGACAAAGGAATTGATATAGGTATTAATTGATATTAAAAATGGATGTTAATATCTAACCCTAAAATACAATAACACTTTTTATGACCATGCCTATGGGAATGTGAACATATATTGCATAATAGAATAGACATATCTCTATTTGCCTTGTGTAACCCTTGAGATTAAGCTTAAAGACCCTTAGTCTAGTTATTTTCACCACATGAATATTGTGATTCGTTTAGCTAAGGGATGTGTATTTGACCGTCGAAAGAGGCTTATGTGTACTTACTGTTCTCAGATGGCCATTCATATGATTTGTTAGTAAAGTGGAGAGTTAGGAGATTAGGCGAAGCATTAGGGGAGTTGTAATCCTAGCTTGACTTACTTGTTGCAACTCGATCTCTTAATTTACTATTTTAAGCATATAGTTTTTAACACACCATCTTTAATCACTTGTTTAGATAAGATCTTATTGTTTCAATTTTAGTATTTGACTAGATTTAACAATTTGTCCTCGTGGTTATGACACTCATCTTATCACTATATTACTTGTTAGACCGCGTACACTTGCGCCTGTTTAGTGATCGATAATTTGACCAACAATGTTCCACCTACGAGAAGCTTGCTTCAATCTATAAATGGATCGTTGTAGCTTACAGACTTGATTTATTCCAACTGTTGAAACAAATCCCTCTGGTTGTGTCATATACACATCCTCCTCAAGTTTCCATTTAAGGAAGGTTTTTTTCACGTCCGTTTGCCAGATTTTATAGTCTTGGTAAGCTGTAATCGCAAGAAGAAACAGAATGGACTTCAGCATCGCTACTGGTGAAAAGGTTTCATCACAGTCAACTCCTTATCTTTGTTTGAAACCTTTTACAACCAGTTGGGCCTTATAGGTCTTTACCTTGCCATCCACTCCAGTCTTTCTTTTAAAGACACATTTACACCAAATAGGCTTAATGCCTTCAGGTGTGGTGAAACCAAAGTTCATACTTGGTTTTCATAAATGGAGTCCATTTTGAATTTCATGGCTTCTAGCCATTTCCCTTAGTCTTTACTACTCATAGCCTATTCGTAATTCAATGGATCATCATCATCTATGATGCGTACCTCATCATCATCCTCTATGACGAATCCATACCTATCAGGTATCTTCGGTACTCTTCCAGATGTATGAATAGGGTGTTGTACAAAAGGTATCTTGACTTGGACAGGTTCATCCATTTGACCTGTAGTGATTTATGGTTCTTGAATTTCTTAAAGATCTATTTTCCTCCCACTGGCCCCTTTAAGGATAAACTCCTTTTCCAAGAAGGCAGCGTGTTTGGAAATAAACACATTTTGCTCAGTAGGACTGTAGAAATAGTATCCTAAACTTTTTTAAGATATCTCACAAATGTACACTTATCATATCTTGTCCCAAGCTTATCATTTTGAAACTTTTTCACATAAGCTGGACATCCCCAAATCTTAACATCTTTAAGACTAGGTTTCCTCCCTGTCCACATCTCATATGGAGTCTTAGGGATGGATTTCGAAGGGACCTTATTTAGTATATATGTAGCCACTTCTAGGGCATAACCCCAGAAAGAAACTGGAAGATTGGTAAAACTCATCATGGAACGAACCATATCTAATAAAATTTGATTTCTCCTTTCAGATACACCATTCCACTGTGGTGTTCCTGGTGGAGTCCGTTGTGAGATAATACCATTTTCTTTGAGACAATTGAGAAACTCACTACTTAAGTATTAACCTCCTCGATCTGATCGAAGAATCTTAATACTCTTGCTACTTTGCTTCTCTACTTCACTTCTGATCTCTTTAAACTTTTCAAATGATTCAAATTTATATTTCATTAAATATGAAAGTAGTATGCATACAGGCCAATCATGTATGATGATAAAGTATATACTTTGTAATCAATCTTATTTATTTATTAATAAAAGAATTATTTATGAAAGGCATTTATTATCAACATGGTGTTGTTTTAATAATATGTGATAAACCCATAGTTTTAAACAATGCTTTTAGAATCATGATGGGATCATGCTAATGTGATCTAAATTCTTAGATAGCTTAAAACTAAAATGTTCCCAATCAATGGATTACTAAAAAGGGGATCAGTGAATCTGGATAGATTGGTACGTACGTTATTTGCTCATTGGATGAGGATAATTGATCTCATGATCATTTGTGTGGAGACACTAAAGCAAGTATGTAGGTGCTTATTAGAGAATAAGTTCACTGAATGTGACTCGTTAAGGAAAACCTAATAGAGTTTTACTTACCTGTCAATAGGAATTCCTCTAGTGATAGTAGTACAAATGATCCTTAGACTTGAGATCATCATAGTATCTTATATATAATGAATTACACTTTGACTTATTCCTTAAGACTCTTAGAGTATATCAAAGGGTATGCTTGGGTGTAATAAGTTATATATGAAGATAATGAATAATCAATAAAGAATCTACCACTTCTAGTAAAAGAAGAGAAATGTAATATGTGATTCGATAAATGACAACCTAGGAATCCTTGGCTAAGGTGGAATGAAATTAGAAAGTAGTTACTAATTTGCATTCATTAGGAGTTGTGCATTTAGGAATCGAAATACATATAATTAAATAAAATAAGACTTGACAGTAATTCCATGTCTTATATTTAATTGGGACATTATATGGTGGAAGGATTGAATTGTACGGTAACTATTAACTCAAAAGTTCTTTTATGATTAATGTTAAAATCTATATTATCTGGAAAGTCGATGATCGCTAGGGAGGCTTATCCTTATTGTAGAATAAATATTATTTATTTAAATAAATTAATATTTTAATTTATTTATTTAAATAAAATTACAATTGTTCTAATTGATTTATTCACAACCGGTTTAATATGAAGAACCTAAAGGGTCACACCATAAAAGGAATAATAATTATTTAAGAAGTTAATAGTATAATCGTAATAATATGTTAAGTATATTTAATTTAATCTATAGTAATAGAATAAATTAAATAGCTTAATATTTATTATTTAATATTTTAGAAATATTAAATATAAATTAATAAGAGGAGTCTTATTAACATTATTACAATTATTATTATTTTAATTTCTAAAAGAGTTTAGGAATTAATTTAATATAAGTACTCTCATTTATTCCTAATAGGATTAGGAGGGAAAATTAGTTAAATGGATTTAATTAACTATCCCTAATAAGATTAGGGAGCCCAATTAATTAAAGGAGTTTAATTAAATAAATAATAGCTTATTTTAATTAAATAGGGTTACTTGATATCTTTATAAGAGGGGTCTTATATCAGATATCAGATATACATAATTCCAATAGTTGGAGAGTACGCCCCATTTTTCTATAGAGATAGGAAAAACTAGGATTAGAGCCAATACACCCTTCTTCTTGAAAATTGTTCTTCCTTGGTGGATCACCTCTAGAGGTCATACACTTGGGTGGCTAACATTGATCAAAGGAAGGAATCTACCTGGAGATTCAAGGAGATCGCGGAGAAGTAGGAGGTGAACTCGTACATGTGGAAGCTCAAATCTACAAAGGTATGATTCCATAACTTCTTGTTCTTCGTTTTATTTAATAATATGCATATAGGATGATCCGGATAATAGGTTTGTGAAAAATTTTAAAATCTAATTTTATTTTGCTTCCGCTATTTTTACAATTTGATTGCTACTTTGATTTTTACAAAACCTTACGGTGGTATCAGAGCCAAATTTTATGTGAATTATTAATTATTTTGATTCCATATATGTATGAGTATGTATTTTGAATAATTTATTGGGCATAATTTTGTTGTTTAAAATTTATTTTTTAAAAAAAAAAACCGTTGTCAAAATTCGCGATATTTGTTATTTCGTGAATTCCGTGATTTGGTGGCAACTGTTTCTATTATATATAATATATATATATATATATATATATATATATATATATGATATGTTCAAGGGTGGATTACTCTGTTTTTCAGAATCACTTTTTTTATAAAGTATTCCAGGACTCTTTAATTCCTTTGGTTATTATTATATATAATAACCATGCATATATTATATATATACAGGTAATAACATTCCAACGTGATACTTACTTTGGTTATTATAATATATATATATATATATATACACTATTTTTTAAATAATTTTATAATTTAAATAAAGGGTTTATTTTAATCTTGAAATTGGATTTCATGCAACATAAAATTGCCCATTAAATGATATTCATAAATATATGGAATGATTTTATTTATTGATACATATGATGATATGTATGATAATAAATAGGATTGATTATGGACTATTGACCAATGTGATTGGATTTATTTTGATTGAATGTTTGAATGAATGAGTTTTATTAAATAGGGTATGCGTACCTCGTCTTTTCTAGTTTTCTTCTTGATGTAATTCTATCTCTCTCCTATGTATTTTCTCTTGATTGCTGATCAAGATTTCTATTTAAATTAAATAGTTTAATTGTAATAGGATTAGTTAGAATTTTTTCGAAGAACCGGAGGTCAAGAAGCAAGGAGCGCTTGAAGACCCATTTGTAATGGAGCCCGAGTTTAAATGTAATAGTTATATTTAAATGTTTATTCATGCACCCTAGGGTTTGACCTTTTGGTTCACTTGGTGGCTCTAGTGAACCAAACTAGAATAAAAGTCCATAATCAATCCGGGTAGAATATTGTATTCTATATGTGCATGCTAGTATTATATATATTATATATTATACAAACATGATTTGCATGTTTAATAATATGACGCTTATTTTATATATATTTTTGCATGCGCGCTAAACAAGATGAGACAAATAATAGTAAATCCCTCAAAGTTTTTATATATTAAGTCTTAAGCGTTCAAAGATATTTAGAATATCGAACGTCGCCTTCTAGCATGATAAAATTAATAGAGTATTAAATATTTAATATGAGTTTGTTGTGTCACCACAAGGCAAGTATTAAGTATTTAAGATGTTAATTTATCACATTTGATGCTTATAAAGAAAATTGAACAATATTGTTTTGTTGTGCACCACAAGGACAATATTTTTCTTTTTTGAATATATGGAAGTGCTAGGTTGGACTTAACTTAGATAATTTTAATTCGGATGTGTCACCACTTGATCAAAATAATCTAAGAGGCAAAACATAAGGAGTTACATGATGATGTAATTGACAAGGAGTTGTCTACCTATTTATTTATATATAGTTTGTTGTGTCACCACAAGACTATATATATTTGAAATGGGATCCTTATTCTCACTAGCAAAAACTTTAATTAGATTTTGCCGAACTATATAAATGAAGGTAATATAGTTTGAAAAAAATAGTGGGAGATACCAATATAAAATAAGACCTAATTTATTTTGGTAATTAATTAAATGAATGTTTGCTAAAATATTGTCTTTTTACATGCAGAATTTTGAAAATGTCACATTCACTAATTTCACTGCGTAGCATACTTGATGCTAACAAACTGACCGGACTGAATTACACGGACTGGTTAAGGAATCTGAGAATTGTTCTCACTGCTGAAAAGATTTCTTATGTCCTAAATTCGCCCATACCTGCAAAAGTTGCAGAGACAGTCTCTGAGGAAGAGATTGCTACTTTTAAACAGTGGCAAGATAATGCATATGTGGCTCAATGCATTATTCTCGCATCTCTGAGTAACGAGCTTCAGCGTCAGCATAAAACCATGGATGCTCCTACTATGATAATGCACCTTCAAGAGTTGTATGGTGAGCAAAGTAGGACTGCTAGATATGAAATATCTAAGGAGCTCTTTCGATCCCGGATGACCGAGGGTACTACCATTGAGACTCATGTCTTAAAGATGATCAATCTGATTTAATGTATTGGACAGCTTGGGTTCGTCATGGATGGGGAGTTGAGTCAAAATTTGATCATGCAATCACTCCCTGACACCTTCTCATAATTTGTTGTGAATTTTCACTTGAATAAGTTGGACGTCAGCTTGCCTGAGTTACTTAACATTCTAAAAACTGCTGAAGGTCACTTCCCATTCAAGAAGAACCATGTCTTACTGGTGGATGATTCTTCCAAGAAAAGGAAGAGGCCCAAGGTATCTTCTGAAAAGAAGAAATCCAAGAAGGCTAAGGGAAAGGCGAAAGTGAAGGATCAAAAGAAACCTGATCCAGCTAGCAAAGGAATTTGCTTCCATTGCAACAAGCCGGGTCACTGGAAGAGAAACTGCAAGGATTATCTTATGGAACAAAAGTAGAAGAAGCTTGTAGAAGCTTGGAATCCTAATCAAGGTTTGTTTATGATTGAAATTAATTTTTTTGAAAGTCAATCTTCTACTTAGGTGTTGGATACCGGCTGTAGTTCTCACATATGTAATAATATGCAGGGACTGGTCAGAAGTAGAAAGCTGAGCAAGAATGATGTCGTCTTACGAGTGGAAATGGAGTAAAGGTTGTTGTATTAGCTGTAGGGACTTATTGTTTAACACTGCCTACGGGCAAGTTTATTAATTTAAATAATTGTTATTTTGTTCCAAATATCATTAGAAACATTATTTCTATCTCTGTATTGGATATGGATGGTTTTAATATTATAATAAAGAACAACAGTTGTTCTATTTATAATGATAGTGTTTTATATGGTGTTGGTAATTTGCGAAATGGACTTTATATACTTGACTTGCATGAAAATATACTTCAAATTGAACAAACTAAGAAAAGAAAAAGAGATGATGTTAATTATACCTTCATGTGGCACTGTAGACTTGGTCATATTAATGAAACAAAATTATCCAAGTTGTATAAAGATGGGCTTCTAGAGCTATCGGATTATGAATCATATCCAACTTGTGAATCTTATCTCATGGGCAAAATGACTAAATCTCCTTTTAGTGAAAAAGGAGAAAGAGTTACAGAGTTGTTAAAGTTGATACGCACAGATGTATGTGGACTTATGACAACGACTGCACGAGGAGGGTATTCTTATTTTATTACATTTACTGACGATCACTCAAGATTTGGATATGTGTATTTAATGAAATACAAATCTGAATCATTTAAAAAAGTTCAAAGAGTTCAGAAGTGAAGTAGAGAAACAAACTGGTAAGAGTATTAAGATTCTTCGATCTGATCAAGGAGGAGAATACTTAAGAGGTGAGTTTCTCAATTGTCTCAAAGAAAATGGTATAATCTCACAATGGACTCCACCAGGGACGCCACAGATGAATGGTGTATCTGAAAGGAGAAATCGAACATTGTTGGACATGGTTCGATCACTGCTTAAGTATTCACCTCCTCGATCTGATCGAAGAATCTTAATACTCTTGCTAGTTTGCTTGTAACACCCCCTTTCCGAAATAGAAAGAGAGGTTACTCAAAACATAACAAAACTAATAAATTTAATAGCAAGGATCAAAGCCACAAAAGAATAGTGTTAATAACTGATAAATACCACAAGTCAACCATAATAAATCTCAAATTGTCTCAAACCATAATCTAAAATAATTATTACAATTCCAAGTAAACTGACACATCAAGTCTAAACAGAATATTTCTAAATCATTGGAATGAATGGAGCTCTCATCACACTTGCCCTTGATTCCCCTGATTACCTGCTGGAAGAAAACACAGCATGAGCCAAATGCCCAGTATGGATATAGAATACAAATAATGAACCGAAATAACTAACTCAATTAAATGAAATGAGACGAAATGAACTGAAACAAAACGAACAAATCTAACACAACGAAATAATATGCTGAATCAAATGGCTGGGTGTTATATCATACCGAGCTCAGAACAAAACAGAAATATACCTTGCCACATAGGCAAGTCAAATAATGCCACATAGGCAAATCAAATAATACCACACAGGAAAGTCACGCACATTGGACCGCGAATCCAATGCATGTAAAATCGGAAGACGTGTTTGGTACAAACATCACCAATCCGCAGAATAGAACAGAAAACTAGGGTCGACCCATACACCTCCCACAACAAAATACCAAATGGCCAACTCCCACCGGAGCACAAAACGGAGACGTCGTGGACTGATCACACCGCCACGGAAGGTGTCATGCCTCGGTGCCAAGAGGAAATGTCTGTGGTACCCCACAGGTGGATATAGTTCAGGTATACCCTATAGTATTCTAAAAAGGATACCATGTCACAACACATGCAACATAATACCAAACAAAAGGGTTCTAACGTGTACATGTTAGATCGAACGAATTATTAATACAAGTCTCCAAAAATATAATAACATGTACATCACTATAAATATCAAAATAAAATTTAGACATAATACACTAGTCTAAAGAGTGCAAATATGAGTTCTAATACAACGCCAAAACGACCTATCATAATCAAATGACAAGGAACAATTATGAGAGGCAATACTAATTTTCAAAACGAATAACGAAATGAACAACTTAAAAATAAAAGAGTCTCACTGAAAGAGTACGGAGTCCATACCTGGAATCGATAATGTAATACCCAAATTTATATTTCAAATACTCGTTTGGACTCTTCCCGTTTAATCTAAATAAAATAAAATACAATTTCATTACAAATTTAATAATCTCTAACATAATATTATTTAATTTATTATTAAGTAAATTTATAATTTTATCATTAGAATAATTAATAGTATACAGAATTTTCAATTGAAATTTATAAATAACACAAGTTAATTAATATAATATATATATATATATATATATATATATATATATAATATATCTAAATATTTTATAATATAAAAGTTTACTACTTTACCAAAGTACAGCAAATATTCAATGCGTGATGTAACGATTTTTTAATTTTTTTTTAGGAAGAAGGCAATCATCAATTCATATATTTAGTATCAAAAATATCAGTACTTGATACACATGATCTATATATTGCAAAAAGGGTTTCTATTAAACAAAGTACTCATTTCACTTCGTTCCTTATCCTGCAATTTTAACTATATATATATATATATAAATAAATATATATATATATAAACAACCCGGGTCAAATCCCGAGTCCGAAACAATCTCAGGTCAATCCCAAGTCCGAATCGAATCAAATTCATCAAAAAAAGGCCTCAAACTACTAGTCCAATAGTATCTTCTTGGTTCATTTTAGCCCACCACAGGCTCCCAAAAGGTCATGACTTGAAGGTACAATTGGTAGTAACTTATTTCCTTATATGCAGATAAATTTTT